>ML784509.1:627805-645035 GCA_009831015.1 Picea engelmannii
TGCAATCTCAGAGGTGTGAGCCTCTCTGATAAATTGCGATATTTTACCTTTAGGAACATAGAGTTTGTTTATCTTGTAGAGAAACTCATTCTAGATATGATAATCATTGTTACCATCACCTTATTTTATATGAATTTGGCCCTATAGCTATTGAAACACCTATTTAAAGTCCTCATATTTTTCATATGCCTATATTTCTGCATCATGGGTAAAAGAATCCATGTGCATAATAGTTCTGAAAGATGTAATACTAGATGTGGATGGCATGGAAAACATGTCTACCAAAGCATTAGTTTTATACTTCCTATATTTGATGACTAGATGAAATTGTTCCAAAAACCACATCCATTTCTAATGTGTGGTTTTCTAAGCTTAGTCTAGACTTGCAAATATTGAAGTGGTTGTTGACCAGTCAAAATAATGGTTTCCTTTCCCATTGTACAATGCTTCCACTTTATAACAACTTGAAATAGGGTATGGAGTTCTTGATCATCTATAGGGTACCTCAAAACTTCCCCATGAAACATCTCAGAATGATAGGATATCGACCTACCTCCTTGCATCAAAATTAATCCCATAAAATACTCACTTGCATCTATCTTCACTTCAAAAGGATTATGTAAGTTAGGCAATGCAAGAATTGGTTCTTAACTTATCTTTCATTTTATCTTGTTGAAATATTTATACCAACTATTTTACCACTAGAAACTCTTACCATTGGCTATTATAACATGGAGCGGAATATCTACTACTAAAAAGGATGCTATGAAATTTTCTAGGTACTATGTTTCACCAAAAAATATCCTAACTTCAATGATATTAGTAGGAATTGGCCACTTCATGATGGACACCATCTATGTTGGATCTATCTTAAGTTCCCCTTCATCGATAACATATCCCAAATACAACAATAACTACTGAGAAATATCACATTTCTTGAGGTTATTTACTAGATGATGTTTTTTCAGAGTCTCTAACACCTACATGATATGTGAGATGTGCTCCTCCTAGGTAGAGATATAAATCAACATGTCATCCAAATACATTATTAGAAATGAATCTAAATAGGGACATGATACATCATTCATGAATCACATAAATGTGGTCGATGCATTACATAAACCAAAAGGCATGAAAAACCATTCATATATACCTTTCCTTGTATTGAATGCAGACTTTTAGGTGTCTTCCTATTTAATATGTACCTGGTAGTATCTTGATTTGAGATCCAACTCGATGAAGTACTTGGCATGTTCCAATTGATCTAACAAATCATCAATCCTGGGAAAAGGGTATTGATTCTTGAGTGTGATCTTATTCAAAGCTTTGTAGTCAATATGCATTTGTTAAGTCTCATCCTTCTTGGGTTCTATGATGATAGGTGACACACAAGGTGAAGTAATTGGTCAAATTACTACCTTCTCTAGTAGTTTTTGCAACTATTTCTTCACTTCATCTTCTTCCAAAATAGATTGCCTATACAACCCAATATTTTGTAATGGGGAGTTAGGAAACAACTATATCTCACACTCCACTTCCCTCTTAGGTGGTAACATTTTAGTTTCTTAGAACACTCCTTTGTATGCCTTCAACAACTTCTTCAACTATTGTTTTTGTTGTTTTGTATATCCCTTTATGGATTTCTTTATTCTTACCTATCCCTCCCCTACCTGATTTTTTCTTAAGAAAAACAATACATACTTTTTACTAGAACTCATCAATTTTTTCTTTTGGTTAGCACTTACTAGAGATATCTTTGACATGCAATTGTGTGCATTGATGATGCAATAATTCTCATCCTTAATCATGAGGTACTAGTTTTCTCTACGTATAAATATCGCATATTGATCCAGGTGGATATCGGTGGCCACCCACCTTTTCCAAATGGCTCAAAACGGCTTTCTGACAATTTTGGCAATTTACTATTTTTAGCAGGTTTTAACTTCCGGGGCCATTTTGAGGGCCCAAATGAAGGTTTTTAGAGATAGAGGTTCTCAATGATAGCCAAAGGAATGATTGAGCCCCCAAAATGAATCTCCTCGACGATACCTTTCCAACGAGTTATCACATGCCTAAAACGAAGATCGTATGCAAAAGTTACGACCCCGAGAAGTTGATGTACTCACTTACCCAAACGGGGCCCACATGACTTTTGGCGCTTCATTTCCTAGGGTTAGGTTTTTGGATGTTTAGGAATTTTGGCATTCCCATTTATTGTAAAAGGGCTTTCAGAGCCTCATTGTAATCATCTTCTTGCGAATGTGAGTAGCCGTCACATCTCTTCTCAGATATAAGATGCCACCATTCTAGCGAGTCTTTCACTCTATATTTTTACAATCTCTGTACATTTCTCTGATTAATAGAAATCGTGTATTACTGTATATCTATGTTTATGGTTGCATCTCTGATATATTTCTGTTATATTATTGAATATTTGCAATATCTCTGTGCATTTCTTTATTATATCTCTGCTCTCATTTCGTGCCAAAAATAATCTGGATCACATATCTCATATACATGTAGGGGCTTCCAAATACTACATGAAACAGATAAAGGGGTACTACATCTAACTCGAATTTATTAATAAAAATTTCACTTATAAAAAACTTGATATTACACTATTTAGTGACTTTGATATATGCATCCTTATTCACGCATCCCAATGGATATGGGATTGGATGAACATGAACCTCAAACTCAAGATTGTATAATAAATCATCTACTATGAGGTTGACCTATGAGCCATAATTGAATGAAGAATATACCTTAGTATTTTTGACCTACATATTAATATGGAAGAGTTTTTCCATTTCCTTCTCTTCCTTGAGATGAATGCTACACAGATTCACCTCCTTTTTCACTAAAGTGAAAATATTGTTCTCATCCACATCTGAGCGTATTTCTACCTGGATTCCTAAATCATTTCCTATAAAGTTATTCTTCTTGGAATATTTCTTATGGTTCTTTGGACTCAAACCTAGATGTGCCTTCCAACACTTGTCTTGTATGTTACCATCAATATTGCAATGGCTGTAATGGTTGTTTGGATCCTTGAACTAATGTGTAGTGGTTGTTATCTTCTTGAGTTTTCCTTTCCACTTATTATTCCCCTTCTTGGAATGATTTTGGTTGTCTTTCTATTTAGAACCATTTGGTTTGCCTTCCTTATGGCCTATGTCTCCAGATACTATGATTGAACACAAGCCTCATAAATGGTGTTGGATTTGAAGAGAATCACTTGCATTCACAAATTATTGTGTAGATCCCTCGTATTCTTGAGTAGTACATTTAAGTTCTCTGGAGAGATACCCAACATGATCAACATATTCCTAAATTCTATGGTGTACTATTCCGCACTCTACCTTGCCTCTACTTGAAGCGAGTCCAATAGATCCATTGGTCCTCTACATAACCAATAGGGTAGAACTATGACTTCATTAGGGTTTTAAAATCCTCCCACTTAGTTACTATTGGATCACCCTCTTGACTAAGTGTGTCAGTGTGTCTTTCCCACCAGGTTAGTGCATGGCCCTCTATTTTGGGTTAGGAAAATTAAATTTTATACTCTTCATCTATATTATGGACACTAAAATACAATTCTAACTATTGAAACCAATGATTCATATTAATAGCATCATTCTCACCTTGGTAGGGTTCAATGTCCACTTCCTCTTCCATTATATAAAAAGGTTGTTAAGGAGTGATGTCACTGGAACTTGGTTTCTCTTTGTTAGTATCTTTTCTTGACTTGTTTTCTAGGTCTTCTCTATCTCCTAGTTTCTCATCAGATAAAACTTATGAGTTAGAGCCACCAACCTTTCTAAAAGGTACAAATTTGTTTGTTATAACTACCATGAAGAGAGCCATGTTGCGAGAGATATCAAAAAAATTATATTTCTTCCTCTTTCGTTGCATCCTGGGGATTTTTATGAACAAACTCATTTTCCATAGCCTCATTCTTAAGCTAATTCTTGGATCCTCGTAAATTACCATGGATATTACTTCATTGGAAAAGTTCATCACAACATATATTGTACTAGACTGAAATATTTTGTTAATGTAGGTTCATTTCCTTCGAATTCAATTTTTTTATCTCTAGCTTATTGCTCAAATTATGAAAAATAATTGAATATGAAAATGAAAGAAAAGATAAAATAATACACCATCCACACAAATGAACATAAGAAATTTCCTTTTAAATGCAATATGACATAAAACCTAGTTAGAAGGAGAGGAATATGCTCTGCTCTCTTTTCTTCAATTATGAAATGAAAATACAAATAAAGAGGCACTCACTATGGAGTTTCCTTTGACACTTCTTCCTAAATGGATTCTACAAAATATTTTCCTCCTGTGTCATGCTCTCAAATCCACTCCTATATGATATTATCAACTATTGAACAAGAACAATATTAAAGAATGGAATCATGTGTCCTCCTTGAATACTAGTATTTAACATAGCCCCATAGTCATCTAGGGTTAGGGTTTTTTCTTCCCCAACCCTCAATTAGTGATAATATTTTTGACCTTATACAATCATCTTTAATTCCACACATGGCTAGCCCCACATATCTCAATAATGGGAGTTTATGTGGGATCCACTCATACCATGGTGGAAAATAAGGTAGGTCAACTTGTGGGAGGCATAACTTCCTTATATGATCTCAAATTGAGGTGATTTGTTGGAAATTTATCTATGTGTAGAACATCTTCACGAGGATAGATCTATGCTCACAATTTTTTTACCCTCAAAAATTTTGTTTGATGCCTCAAAATTGATTGGGAAGGTTTTAAAACCCAAATTTCCAAATTAGGGCCTGCCACTAAAATGGGCCCTAGAAGACAATTCCTCTAATTTTTTCCACCCAAAATGTACAAATATACATGAAAAATTATGGAACGATCCAATCCAGATCACTGTTTGACATGTCTTTCTCATCATACCAATTTCAAAGGAAAATTGAGTTCAAGTGAGCCTTAGGCCATCACTCATCATCACTATATTAGTCTATGGATAATTAAAGGTAGACCCTCAATAGGCATGTATACTCAACACAAAGAAGGCATTGATAAGATCCCATTATTATCCTTCTTTTGTGTTTTGGTTGTTGGGATGAATGATGAACTCTAGTTGGTTGAGAAAGGAAACTAAATTGAAGATTCCCTCCCCCTATGGTTTTACTATAGAAGGCCCCATGAATACATGTGGAAAACAAACCTTTTTCAAAAACACTCTTCATGTGATGTGTTATATTAGATCTTTTATTACCTCTATCCTAGATGCACATAAACAATTTAGGGAGTTATATGTTGATCTTCTATCCTATCTAGAAAGGACCGTCATCCCTATCTCGTGCACTTTGATTAAATAAATTCACTTTCATGTGGTGATGTACTTCATAACCCATGCACTTTTATGAGCACATGAAGGTAAGATTATTTAGCTATATTTATTTTCATTTATAATTCCTTTCTTTGAGAGGACAATCATGGCATGCCATTGCATGGATTTCCTTACCAAATCTCACTCTAGTGGGCCATTGTATTTGTATTTATTGATTGATCTTTGAAAAATGAGCAATATAATGGGTTAACGAACATAGCAATACCATTATACAAATATGGTGTTTCAATTCCTGATCCGCATTATCTTTTTCAAACTCTTTCTCTTGGGTGGTTTCTTAGCCACTGGATCACAAATCTGCAGCCTATCCTAACCTTAGTTATGCAACTCAGTTTTGACCCAAATCTCACATGGTATCAAATACTGATATAATATGAAGGAAATGTTTTCTTATAGGAGGAAACTCATATATTTGGGGGTTAATTCACTACTCTTCTTTTCCACACACATATCTGAGGGATCACCATAGCATCGATACTTCTTTTATGAGTGACACTCCATCATATTCCTCTGCACAACACCTCACGTTGTATAATTCAAAGTAGGTGAATCTAGGGGACTTTTGAATATTATATGGGTTAGCATACTACAATAATATATCCACAACCAAAACAATATGAATCTGAAAATACAACAAATCCATAGCCAAGGAATATTTCCATAGCATCAAAGCACTATCAAGTGTGTTGCACACTACAAATCCAAATTGCATGGCTTTAAAGATAACTATTCTCTAGTGATATAAAGACTGAAGGAACCCTATATTATGCTACAATATTCTCTATTTCGCAACATCTCTATGGTGTTAAAAATACTTCTTTTCTACTGTAGAAATTTTCATTTAGTAGTCACTTTCCTAGCATCGAATATGACCCTTTCATTTCTATAGGAGCATCATTGATTTGCAACTCAAATTACCTACACGCCAAGTCTTTTATTGAATGATTTGTTGTTGAGAATTTTGTGGGGATCTCTCAAAAGCATCATGGCTTAGTTATGTGATTCATTCACCCATATCGCTATCACATAAATGGGTGAATCAATGTAATCTTTATTCTCTATTGGAAAATTCTTCATGCAAATTCCAGGGGGCTGATGCACTGAATTTTCACATATATAGTTTTTTTAGGGTATTTAAATTATCTTGATTTCCTTGATTTTCTTAATGCAAATTCCAGGTTTGATGCACTGAATGTTCACATATACAGTTTTTTTAGGGTATTTAAATTATCTTGATTTCCTTGATTTGCATGCATAGTTTGAATTTTTTTTGAAGTGTAGATATCCTTCATTGAGGTATAGAAATCACTTTTCTGTGGTATCTTTTTGATACTGTAGTAAGATGAATAATAGGCTACAAGAATATTTTCCATGGCATCTCAATATCCTAAAGTATATCTGCACACACTGTAAATCTCTTAATTTCGCAACCATATCTAGGATTGTCAAATTCATAAAGGACTTTATATTGCACTTTTGTTCCTTTTATGTGAGATTCTTTGTAATGGAAGAAAAAAATAAAATTATCTCCATTCTTTGTAGGATAATTCTATCCCTCAACAAAACAATTAGTAAAATTCAAGATGAATTCTATGTAATAGTATAATATAAAACTCAAATGCTTATTGGATTGCCCGCTTTGATGACATGGAGGAAAAATAAAATCTTTTCAATAACTTTATTTTCGCCAATTTAAGAGAGAAAAAGATATTATTATTGGTTTAGAGAAAATTCTACAAGATTCTCTCACTTGTAACTCCATTACTACATCTTATATTAGTTCCAATATCTCATAGCAATCAATTTTAGCTAAAGAATATGCTTCCTCCATTGTTGATGATACTTCTCATGATGAGAGTGATGATGAGAAGTTTGTTTCATCCATTGTTGAGAATCCTTCCTCCTTCCCTACTTATGAGGAATTGTCTTCCTACATTGTTGATAATGAGGATTCCTCTTCTTCCTTGTGTGATGTTGTGAATGGTAGTGTTGTAAATCCTTCAAAAGTGAGTTTTATTTCTATAGATTCTTCCTATACCACTTTAGATGATGATAAAGCCAAATACATTGTCTATTCTATTACAGATCCAATAGAAAGACCACTTTGGGCATGTCAAATGCAACGTGCATTAATTATGACTCTTGAGCATCTACCATCACCAGGAGAGGAGATGTCCCAACCCATGAGGGTGCATTAATTATGACTTTTGAGCATCTACCATCACCAGGAGAGGAGATGTCCCATCCCATGAGGTTATTCTTGAAAGGAAATGTCCCAACCCACCAGGGTCTTCTTCACAACATCTAGGCTCATCTGTCAAAATTCTCAGATTGGGTGGTGGATCAACTCCAATGTCAGATCTACTTCAAGAATTTTCAAAGGCCGACGACATCAAGATATATTTTTCATTCTGACATTCATAAAAATTCATAATAAACTATTGAATAAGCAACTCAAACATGTCGTTTTAATGGATAAAAATTGTAATACACTATACTTAGTAATATGATATGCAATGGTATGCATATACCATAAAATAATCAAAGATTTATTAAGTTCACTACACTTCGTATGTTACAATGGTCGATCGATGAATGTAATAATAAGTTGTGGTTTTTTTTTTGTTTTTTTATGTAGTTATAATTTTATAAATAACTACAACTTTTTTTTTGAAAACAAAAAGTTGTAGTTGGTTATAAAATTATAACTACATATAAATAAATTCCCTAACTAGTATGCATTAATTAGTAAAATGTATTCAATTTAGATATAATTTGTAGTGGTCAAATAAATAGATTTGGATGAAGACGTTAAGGTTTGAATGAACAACACTTTTTTGAATATAAATGAATAACATGTTAAACACTTTGAAATATTTTAAACTAGTTTAGATCCATATTAATCTGTAATTTAATTTTTGTTCTTCAAGTTTTGCACTCTAAAAAATGTTTACACTTCCATAGATTCTATCCCTCTCGGTCCTGTATAAATCCTAGGTTAATATCTATGTATTATGATAATAATAATCAATTATCCTATCCTCTCTTATAGACGTGGTAATTTTTATGTTGTTGTGATAGGAATTGTCTCCTACTAATATTAGCCATGCCATGTTAATAGTAATACCGTATAATACTAGATATATTATATACATGCATCCAAGTTGATTCCAATGTTCTCCATCCTCATCATACGATATCCACATCCCATGTCCTCACTCTCACTCCAAAAAATATTCTCATCACAAGTGGAGGGCCCCAATACATAGTTAGAATCACCTCCTGACATTCAACAATAGCATGGTGAATTGATTGACCAGTGGCTTTGTTCACCATAGCCAAAGCAGGATGACCTACTTGGTCCCTCACACCGTGACTCCATCTTTCGTACTTGACCCATTGTTCCAAAAATACATTTATATTATAGCAACTAAGATCAATGAATGGATAAGAATGGAGTAATTAATAGATATGTAATATATTAGAATGTTAACATTGTGGGATCATTGGGATTATAGAAGAGCATGACATGTCTACCATATCTGATAGCCAAAGCATTGTCAATATTAGCCTTCGAGAAGACTCTCACAATATGGCCTTGTAGAATTATTTCCCGGACACTCATCATGTAGCCTTCTTTTAACAAAGATCAAATATCTCTCATAGAAACAAACATAAACACACTCAAATCTTTTCTATTACATGATAGAAACAACTATTTATACAAAACAAGGAAAAGTTGCACCATTGATATGGTTTAGGATCAAGGGATCTAATTCCTCATGTCAACTATCATGAGTCAACCCAATATTATCTTATTTTATTGATCCAAGTGCTCAATTTATTCACTGACTTGGTGTGCGGTTCAATTGTTAGTGTGGCTCATGCTTAATTTATCCCAACACTCCCCCTTAATTAAGAACTCCTTACAATATTTATTGTTTCTCTGCATATTACAAGTTTGGCCTTTCCCAAAGGCTTGCTGAAGATATCAACAACATTATCATTTGCATTACAATCTACCAAGTCAATTTCCTTATGTAGCTACAAATTATACTTAGTATCCAATGCAATCATTAATCTAATGATATTCATCTATGCTACAACTGCAAGAGTGTCTTCATAGTCTATCTCTTCTTTCAGTGAATAACCCTTCGCAACCAATCTAGGTTTGTATTTTCTATAGTACCATCAACATTAAATTTATACTGGAACAACCATTTTGAACCTATAGGGGTTTTGTTCTCATGAAATTTTGTCAATTCCCACGTTTCATTTTTTATTATAGAATCATATTCTTCTTCCATGGAATCCGCCCATTATTTATAGTCTTTATCTTGCTCATAATTTAAAGGCTCCATTACATTCATAGCTTGAGTCATTAAAGCATAATCTTTATACCTGATAGGGGTATTATATTTTATTATAGTTCTCCTTAGTTATTCATTTCTTTGTGGAGTTCCTCCACCTCTTCTAGGAATTTTCTTGCTACTTGTAGAACCTATGATGCTTGAATCTTCACCTTGAACTTGTTCATATTATTCTTTGGAACTTTCCTCATTTTCTTTAGGGAGTTTCCATACATCATAACCATCCTCTTTGGGTACTTTATTTACATTTTCATGTAACAACACATATGTTCTTAAAAATACCTTATGAGTGCTAGGGTCAAATATTTTATAAGTGCCAACGATGATATATATGTCGTCGGGAATGGTAGATCATCGGGGTAGTTGGGTGTGTATGTTCTCTCCCTGGTAAGAATGTCGACAATGATACATACAATGTCGGGTCGAGATTGTTGGCCTTTGTAACTGCTCCACAACATGAAAACTATGACGATAAAAACCTTGTCCTAATTCGATCCCTTGGTTGTGTGGGAATAAAGGCTTAGCACCAAAAGGGAAATAAGGCACCTGAAATAACTTGTCCATTTGTGTGTGTAACATAGTGGATAGGAACTCTATTAGAGGAACGATCTAAGACTGATTAAAGAGTCCAAAGAATCCCTAATTCGAGGCTATCAATGGGGATTGTTTGATAACCCTGAAGAAAGAGGAATTTGGATCTGGTAGGTCCACATCAAGTGGTATCAGAGTGTGCCACACTTTAAGAATCAAACCATAGGGAATTGTATCTTGTAAGAATCATGTCTCCTAGAAGAGGAGGATGAGAGAGAAATGTATCAACGAAGGAGTTACAATTAGAGTTGAAGCACATCCATGAAAGGATGGAGGCCATGGAGATATATCATAGAAGAGAGAATGATATAGGAGATTTCAGGGAGAGTGAATATACAAGATCTGGTGAGGAAGCAGAGAAAGAACTAGGAGGAGAAACAACATAGGATAAACTACTGAGATTGGTCACAAAGGTGGGATCCAGACCAAAGATGGAAGTGCCCATGTATGAGGGTAAATTGAGTGTAGATTAATTTCTTTATTGGATCAATGCAATGGACGATTATTTTGACTATGCGAAAGTGGATGGAGAAAATAAAGTCAATCATGTAGTGAAAAGACTGAAAGGCCATGCAACTTTATGGTGGGATGAGTTGTAGGAAGAACAGGGGAGGAAAGGTAAATCTAAGGTTAGGATTTGGGATAGAATGGTATCTAAATTCAAAGGAAAATTCATGCATAAGGACTACTAATTGAGTCTGTTCAGAAAATTACAGAATTTGAGGTTGAAAGCTATGACAGTGAAGGAATACAATGAAGAATTATATAGACTTAATATAAGGGTAGGACACATAGAAGAGCACACGGATAAGGTTTCCAGATATATAAATGAACTGAGGTATGATATTCAAGATGAGATCAACCTTTTATCTCTAAGAACAATGGAAGATTCTTACCAAGAAACCCTGAAGGGAGAAGTGAAATTGAGCAGGAAGTAGAGCCAAAAGAGAAGAGGGAGGAGTAAAATAGGAGGAAAAGGATCATCCAACAGAGTAAGGTTTCAGACTTCAAAGAGAAAGGAATGAAGCTCAAGTAGTCAGTTTCCTAGAGGAGGAGAGTAACAAGGTGGAAGATTCATCTCAAGAGGTTGAGGCAAAGGTAGAGAAATTAGGTGTTATAATTGTGGGAAAACATGACACATGTCTTGGTATTGTCCTGAGAACAAGTTAGCAAACTAGACAAAAGTTCGAATTGTAGAATCTAAGGAAGAGGCGGTGAGTGCAAAAGTAAAATAAGAAACTGCTGAGATGGGCGAATCACTAATGTTGAAGAATGTTTTGATTAAGGCGGTGAAGGAAACCCATGAACCAACACAAAGAAAGAGTTTATTCAATACCATGTGCAAATAAAAGGGGAAATGTTGCAAAGTGTTGATTGATAGTGGTAGCACGGAAAACCTAGTTTCTATGGAGATGGTGGAGAAGTTGTGATTTCATAGGATGGCACATCGTACTCCATAAAAAGTGTCTTGGTTGTAGAAAGGACATCAGATTCTAGTAAGTGAACAATGTAAGGTATAAATTCATATTAGTGGTTATAAAGATTAAAATTTATGTGATATCATTCCCATGGATATCTGTAATATTTTGTTGGGAATACCATGGCAGTATGATAGGATATTTGTCCATGATGAAAGGAGGAACACTTATACTCTTCCAAAGAATGAACATAAGCATGCATTATTTCCACTCGAAGATGAAGGAGCTAAAGAAGAGGTTGGTCCAAGTGTGTTGCTAAGGAGCGGAAAGGAGATACTATAAGAAGTCAAGAAAGAGGAGGAGGTATAGTTTTCTTTAATTGGTAAGTCGAGAGTAGTACATGCCAACACAAATTTAGATGATTTACCTGCTGAAATTCAAGAACCATTATATGATTTTGTTGATATAATTTTTGATGAGTTTCCCAATTCCTTGCCATCGATAAGAAGTATTAGCCATCACATAGAATTAATTCCAAGAGAAAGTATACCAAAAAAAGATGCTTATAGAATGACACCTAAGGAGAATGAAGAAATTAGAAATCAGGTTTAGGAGCTCATGGATAAAGGATTGTTCATAGATAGTTTAAGCCCTTGTGCAGTTCTAGTTGTTTTGAGTCCAATGAAGTATGGAACCTAGAGAATGTGTACAAACTCCAAAGTAATAAACAAGATAACAATCAGGTACAAATTTCCTTTATCTCATATGGATGATTTGATGGACTATCTAAGTGGTGCAATTTTTTTTCAAAGGTTGATTTAAAGAGTGGATATCATCATATTAGGATGAGAGAGGGAAATGAGTGGAAGACAACTTTTAAAACAAATGATTTTTTGTGTGAATGGAAAGTCATTCCTTTTTTCTCCATAAATGCGCTTAGTACATTAATGAGGCTCATGAATGAAGTCCTCAAAACATTTATTGGTAAATTGGTAATTGTATATCTAGATTATATTCTTGTTTACAATAAAACAAGGGAAGAACACTTAAGGCTTTTGAAGTTGGTACTGACAAAGTTAAAACAAGAGAAAATTTTGATTAATATGAAGAAACGTTCCTTCATGAAGATAAAGTTGGTGTTTTATGGATTTGTAATCTCTTAGGATGGACTGAAGATGCACTTAGAGAAGGTCAAAGCAATCAAGGAGTGGCCTTCTCCAAGGAATATTTATGATGTAAGAATTTTTCATGGATTGGAAAGTTTCTATAGGAAATTTAATAGAAATTCCAGTAGAATATGTGATCCAATAGTTGAAACTATTAAGAAGGAACAATGACCATTCAAGTGGACAATGGAAGCTGAAAATGAATTCAAATTGATGAAAGAAAATATCAATGAACAACCTATTTTAGTTCTAACATATTTTCATAAACATTTCCAATTCAAGTGTGATGAAAGTGGGATGGCCATTGGTGTTGTTCTAAGTCAAGATGATAATCCTATTGTGTATTTCAGTGAGAAGTTGAATGATGCCAAGCATAAATAATCAACCTATGATAAAGAGTTCTATGTAGTGATCCAAGCCTTACATAAATGGAGGCATTATCTAATCCATAAAGAATTTATTATGTATATTGACAATCATGCTTTGCAATTTATAAATAAATGGGAGAAGCTAAACTAGAGACATGCCAAATGGGTAGATTTTATGAAGAACTTTACTTTTGTTCTTAGACATATTAGTGGGAGTGTTAACAAAGTTGCAGATTATTTGAGCAAGAGGTCTTTGGTTTTGTAGGAATTCCAAGTGAGTACTTTGGGATTTGACCATCTCAAGGAATTATACAAAGAAGACCCAGAATTCAAGGAATCCTATGAAGCATGTGAGAACCTAGTGATTATACATAGAAGTCCTTGGTTAAAGTTTATGATCTAGGAGGGATTCCTATTAAAAGGAAGTCAATTGTGCATCCCAAAAAGCTCAATGAAGGATAACTTGTTGAAAGAGAAGCATAATGGAGGTTTGGTTGGTCACATTGGGCATGATAAAACTTACGCTCAATTAATTTATTCTTATTTTTGGTTGGGTATGAGATATAATGTTAAGATAGTGGTAGAAATATGTAGGATTTGTTAGTATGCCAAAGGAAAGAAGAATAACACAAGTTTATAGCATCCATTGTCCATACCAAGTAGGTCATGGGATGCCATAAGCATGGATTTTGTCTTGGGTTTTCCAAAAACTAAAAGGGCAAATGATTCAATCTTTATAATTATGGATAGATTTTTGAAAATGGTGCATTTTGTACCTTGTTATAGAACCAATGATGCAACCCATATTGCTAATTTGTTTTTCATATAAATTGTTAGAATGCATGGATTTCCAAGAAGTATAGTTTTAGATAGAGACACTAAATTTGTTGGACATTTTTGGAGGATGTTGTGGAAAAATCTTGGAACTAACCTTTCTTTCAGTTCAACCTATCATCCAAAAATTGATGGGAAAACATAAGTGGAAAACAAGAGCTTGGGAAACCTACTGAGGAGTTTAGTAACTGAGCATAGAAGTCAGTGGGATCTGATTCTTGCATAAGATGAGTTTTCTTACAACGACTCATATAACATAAGTAAAGGGAGAATTCCATTTCAAATAGTGTATGGTATGCACCCTGCTACGGGGAAAACTTAGTCAAGCATACCCATGCTTAGGAAAAACTAAGCATGACTGCTAATCAAGTACACTGCAGATCCATGCCATATATAGTAATCATGGACACATGACTAATGTGTATTCCAATATAGATTGTAGCCGCAATAATACAAAATGGATATACATCTAAAAATCATCATAAGATATACAAACACAATGAATCTATATGAGGCATCAATGTCTGTAGCTGGGGATGATAGCTTCAGTAAATCAAGAAATATCCTAAATATATTCATAACTCAGGTAGGAGTATAATAGGAGTGTAAAACTCACTATCCTGGGGTCTTCGACAATATGTCGTAGAAATACTCAAGGATCTTGATTATCAGGAATGAAACTTCATTGATTTTGAATGTACACTTGAAAAAACTTTCGAGATGACCGACTTATGAAGGTCAATAGACTTATTACGGAATGGTCGAATTAGGTTATAATAATTTCCCTTGGAGAAGAGAATGACATATGAAAAGACTCGGGCAGTTTGTTATTGACAAAATCTTGTGGCATAGGAGGTACCAAAAGCTCTCCATGTGTTTGAAAGAGTAATCAAATGAAGGAGGACACAACTCTATGTAATGATAATAGCTTCCTAAGGCCATAATAAATCCCAAGAGATATGCAGAACAAAATGAAGGATGTTCTCTATCCAAGGGTGGCTATATTGCTATCAGTAAAATAGAATGTTTTCCCATCCCCTCTTTTTGGAATATTTTATTTTTTTTGTCTTTTTTATATTTTTAACGAGCTTGAAAAAGAATAAAATAAATCTATGTTACAAAGGAGGAACGAGTGTCGCGGGAAAGAAAAATAGTTCCAAGTGCATGAAACATATTGATTCTTAGTGCAAGGATACGTGTGCATGATAAGGACACTCAGAAAAATTCCTCCACAGGTCAGCGTGTTAGAACAGAAAGTAAAAAATGTTGCAAGTCCTGTACCTACAGAATGCTCTAAAAGTTTAGCAACAACAGAATGGAACTGACATTAGGCCAAATATGAAAGAGAAATACATAAAATGTAATTTGTGGATTGACATAATGAGCCTCCTTAAATGTAAATTTTTACGAGCCCAGATAAGGTAAGATTGACAATTTTTCACATTTAGAGAGTCTAAAAAACTAGCAAGAAGACTCCAGAGTAATATTTTTCATAAGTTTAGTCTCTAGGGCCCGAAAAAAGAATAAAATCATACCAAGGAGAACTCTTCTAGTCACTGGGGCTAGAGTATTCCTTTTCCATACATAGTCTATTCAGTCTAGAAAAAGGTTAAACTTATACCAAAAGGACGTCTCTTCAAAACCATTTTAACGAGTGTGATGGAGACAAGATCACTCTAATATCTTTTTAATTTTAAGAAGTCTGAAAAGAGATTAACTATGGAATCCTTCATCCTTTTTCGTCAATTTAGTCTGCTAATCCCCAAAAAGTATAAAACATAACTTAGGAGAACTCTCCCGGCAAGACATGTCCCCCGAGATGTACCTTTTTCCTAGATAATCTATTGGTCAGGAAAGAGGTTAAACTTATGCCAAATAGATGTTCTTTCTAAACCAATTAATGCGTGTGAAAGAAACAAGGTCACTCGGTGATATTTTCTTGTTTAGGGAGTCTAAAAAGGGCTTAAATAATCTCTAAGGACCGAAAAAGTGATAAACCAAAACTAGGGAGAATGGCCCTTTTTCACAAATTTTGTCCCTCGTGCCTAAAAAAGGGTTAAACTTACACCTAAGAATAGTCTCCTAGAGAACATTAGCTCCAAGGGCATACCTTTTTCATAAAAATATCAATCCAAACTGAAAAAGGGGTAAACTATGGCCGGAAAGATGTGCCTTCAAATTTTACTTTGACGAGCGTGAAGGGCAACAAGATTGCTCAAAAATCTTTTCAATTTTAGAGAGCCTGAAAAGAGATGAAAGAAGACTCTGGGGGGGCTCCTTTTCGTATGTAATCTAAACGAGGAAGAAAAGGATAAATCATTTCTCATTAGATGTCACTTTCAAAGATTAAGTGAGCTTGAAAGACGACAAAACATACTCTTAGGGAGTCCCTCGGGTATATGATAGAAAAAGATGAAGAAAAAGAATGAGGCTTCAACTTTTTCATGGTGGGACTAAAGGGAATCCAAAGATTCAACACTAAGACACTAACTCCCAAAAATTTACATGATTCAGGATGTACATGTGTTGGAGAGAGAAAGAGCATGCAAAAGTGGACCAAATGGTCGAAGAGGACCCTGCAGATGTGGCTATATTAAAACAATGTGGGTTATGGAAATTTTTTTGTTTTCCATTCATGAGGGCCCAACTGAGAATATTGAATCACCTTTTTTAGTATTGGAACCCTGACGTTGAGGCCTTTATGATAGAAGGCCAATCCTTGACAATCACCACCGAATAAATTACTTCTTGATTGATCTCTTTAGGAGGGTTGAGTCGGTAAACTTGAAAACCTTCCCTCCAGTTTCATATCATATATCCCATTATGTTGATATGTATTTTGATGTTGATACGGAGAAGATGGGATCTCAAGTCCCCATTTAGAATATAGAGAATCTTGGTTTGAGAGCAGTGCTCTACTTGATTGGCCAGATTACTCGATTTGCTACTCTACATCAGGCTTCATTTTTCAGATGCATTATGTAGTGTGGTGTTTGCAGTCGATGATATTTGATTGGAGCATGATGATTCTCAATAATATGAAAGTACAAATGATAGAGTGTAAACTGAGAAATAATAA
>ML784509.1:665343-732358 GCA_009831015.1 Picea engelmannii
TTCGCATGTGGTAAGATAGTATTTAGTTCAGAGGTGTTAATTGTGTTTAGTTATATGTAGCAGTTTGATTTGTTTTAATATTTATAAATAGTTTTAAATTTTTTCGACCTGTTATGTCTGTTATGAGATTTTTATTTATTATTAAACAAATGAAATTATCAGCAGGATGTACTCGCCAGATCCTATAAATTCGAACGAAATATAATTAAGTCCAACGAGATGGGATTACTTCCAATGAGATGAAATTAAGTCCGTACATTTGGAAATTGAAGTGACCAAAACTATAAGTGGAAAGTGAAAGCTAAGAATATGAAAGAGGAATGTGAAGTGACCAAACTTATAAGTGGAAAGTAAGCAAAGAGGAAGAAGATACAACTTTGATGTTTCCCTAAATCGATTGATGACACTAAAAAAATAATGCTATTATTCCCTTTGATCGTGAATATTCTTCAACTCTCGTCCCACATCAAAATATTCTTCAACTCTCGTCCCTCCTCATCTATATAAGGCCATCCCAAAACATAGGACGAGCACCACCATCTCATATCGATCGCTCCTTTTTCTTTATTCTAAGAGTAATTGGCGTTTGGTATATTGTGAATCAGTCAATCCATGGCATACTATGGGGAGTACGATTCATGCCAAGGGTGGAACGGGAGGATTTACGAGTCACCGCCCAAATCAGGCTATGGCTATCAGCAGCAGCTGGCATGTTCCCCTTGCGACCCATGCCTAAATGCAACAGAAGGAGGCTATGGATATAACGAATATGGAGGCCCCGCAGCTCGTAATAAGCTTAATGCAGCAGGTGTTAGGATTGATTAAGCATTAGCCGCACTGACAGTTGAGCCGCACTTTGCTCAAGAAGATAAGATCAACTGTGCAACTTTGCTCTGTTTTGTATAAATATCTATTTCTATAATGCAATAGACAAACTCCCAGTGTGTTTATTTTTGTTTGTGTGAGAGACCTCTGATCTCCGTTATGGTATCAGAGCGTGGTTGTCTAGAGAGGGCGAGAGCCAGAGAGAAGTCCACGCCGCGTGGTGGAGCCGCCGTGTGGGACAGGTTGCGACCTGCGTCTATCTCGAGCCGCTGGTGCTGTTGAAGATTGAGCCGTGAACGATTAAAGGTAGTCTGAATCAAAGAACTCACACAGACGTAGCAAACAGAGACACGAGAGAACACACAAGTGACTTGTATTTATACAATGGTGGGATGAGCTCCACGGTTGATTAGTTTCAAGATCAATGGCTGGAATAACTTAGTCAAGACGTTTCTGGGTCGGTCGGTTGGTGCATTTACTGCACGCTTATCTCTATCAACTACTTGTTTGGTTGTTTAATTAATTTCTAACACTCCCCCTTAATTAAACAATTTTTACAACACTAATCTTATTTTTACATATTACAAACTTAGCTTTTTCGAGAGGCTTTGTAAATATATCTGCAGCATTATCATTTGTGTTGCAATACAATACATCAATTTCATTTGAGTGTATTTTTTCTCTTACAAATTGATAGTGTGTCTCAATATGCTTTGACCTAGCATGATACACTGGGTTATTTGTCACTTGGATGAAACTTTGGTTGTCACATTAGATGATTGTTGGTACTTTTTGCTTTTCTCCAACATATTCAAGTATCCTCCTTAGCCAAATTGTTTCACAGGTGGCAGTGCATAATGATTTGTACTCAGTTTCAGTGGATGACAAAGAAACAATTGGTTGTTTCTTACTACTCCAGGACATGATCCATGATCCAATACTGAATGCATATCTTGTAGTAGACTTCCTTTCATCTGGATCTCGTGCCCAATCAAAGTGTGAGAAACCTGTCAACTGAACATCAAAATCATTAGTATACTCAATGCCAAAATAAATAGTCCCTTTCAAATATAGAGGACTCTCTTTTCATCTTTCCAATGATTATCATGAAGCTTAGCCATAAATTGGCTAAGAATGCTAACTGAATATGCAATATCTGGCTTGGTTGTGGTGAGATAATTTAGACTTCCCACCAATTGTCGATACAAAGTACCATCCACTTCTTTTGAGTCACCATTATTGTTGAGCTTAACATTTTGTTCTAATGGAGTAGATATTGGCTTACATGTGTTCATATTAAACCTCCTCAGTACCTCCTTTGTATATTTTCTTTGTGTGATTAAGGTCTTACCATTTTCTCTCCATAACTCAAGATCTAAACAATAATGTATATGTCCAACATCCTTCATTTCAAACTGTTGTGACAACTTTCTTTTGATCTCTTCAATCAACCCAATAACACTTCGTGTTATGATAAGATCATCCACATATAGAGAAATCAAAGCAATTTGACCATTTCTATCTTTCTTGATATACATGTTTGGATCACTTTTACCTTTTATAAAACCTTGTTGAAAGAAAAATGTATCAATTTTCTCATACCAAGACCTTTGTGTTTGTTTAATTCCATATAAAGCTTTCTTCAACTTGCATATAATATGTTTTTTTCCTTTCTTTACAAACCCCTCTGATTGAACAAGATAAACCTCTTTTTTTAATTCTCCATTAAAAAATGTTGACTTGACATCTAGTTGATACAACTTCCAATTATACTTGGTAGCTAGTGCAATCATTAATCTAATAGTATTCATTTTTTCTACAGGAGCAAAAGTGTCTTCATAATCTATCCCTTCTTTCTGTGAATAACCTTTGGCAACCAATTCAACTTTGTAATTTTCTACACTACCATCAACATTAAATTTATATTTGAACAACCATTTTCATCCTATGGGGGTTTTGTTCCCAGACAATTATGTCAATTCCCATGTTTCATTTTTAATTATAGAATCATATTCTTCCTTCATGACATCCATCCATTCTTTGTGGTCTTTAGCTTTCTCATAATTTAAAGGCTCTACCGCATTCATAGATTGAGTTATTAAGGCATAGTCTCTATACCTGACCGGGGTCTTAGATTGTCTTGTTGTCCTCCTTAGTTCTTCACTTCTTTGTGGAGTTCCTTCACCTCTTCTAGGCATGCTCTGGCTACTTGTAGAATCTACGATGTTTGGAGCTTCTTCTTGGAATTGTTCTTCTTCTTCTTCTTTAGCACTTTCCTCATTTTCTTTAGGTAGATTCCATACATCATAATCATATGTTTTTCATACTTCATTTGCATTTTCATGAAACAACACATCTCTACTTGCAAACACCTTATGATTGTTAGGATCAAACATTTTATAGGCTTTATATTTTGTACAATAACCAATAAATATGCATTTGATTGCCTTTGCATCAAGCTTTATTTTATCTTCTTTTGGAATGTGAGAAAATGTTTTACTCCCAAATATTCTCGAGTGACTTGCTTCTAGTTTATATCCATAAAAAGATTCAAAAGGTGTTTTGTGCTCTAAATTTTTTGTATGACTCCTATTCTTTATATATACAACAATACTTATTGCTTCAGCCCAAAAACTATTAGAAATATTTTTACCTTTTATTATACTGCGAGCACATTCAACCAAGGTTTTATTTTTCCTTTCTTCTACTCCATTTTGTTGAGTATGTGGCACTGTAAACTATTGTTGAATCCCATTACTTTTGCAATACCTAATGAATGCCCCTAATGTATATTCCCCTCCTTGACATGACCTGAGAATCTTGATGCTCCTTCATGTTTTCTTTTCAACCATATTCTTGAATTCTTTAAAATATTCAAAGACATCACTTTTATTTCTCATAAAATAAAACCAAGTGTATCTAGTTCTATCATCAATAAAGATAAGGAAATAATATGATCCTCCAAGAGATCTAGTTTTCATGGGTCCACAAACATCAATATGCACTAGTTCAAGAATTTCTCACTTTTTTTTATCTATATGCATAGGAAACTCTTCTCTATGTTGTTTTCATAATGCACATCCTTCACATTCAACATGTTCACTTTTAAACATTGGAAGACCTTCTACCATTTCTTTATTCTGAAGCATCAAAATATCATTATGGTTTAGGTGTTCATACCTTGATTCCATAACTCTTCCATTGACATAGTTGTGGATGCCAACACTTGATGATCCCTCCTTATAACATGAAGCTTATATAGTCCTCCAACTCTAGATCCTCTTGCAATGATTTTGTAGTGATCATGTATGTCCACCACACATTGTGACTTAACAAATTCAACTTTTAGATCTTGATATGCAATGGTGGATACATAAATTAAATTCTTCTTTATTCATGGCACATACATTACATTATGTATTTGTTTCACCTCACCAGTATGTAAAGTCACATATACGTCCCCATACCCTTTAATTTCATGTGCCCTATCATCTCCTAGATAGATCTTATGAACATCATTAATGTTTTCATGATATGTATCAAACCAATTCCTATTACATGGCATATGAATTGAAGCACCAAAATCAATAAACTAGGCATTAGCATCATCAATGTTTGTTCATAAAGCAGCATCAGAAACAAACAACTTGAGATTTTTGAAATCATCACATACTTTGGCACCTTTATCAACAAAACTTCCTGAATGTTTGTTATATTTGGACTCATTAAACTTCCTCCTCCTACAATCTTTAGCATAATGTCCAAACTTACCACAATAGAAGAATCCTTCATTCTTCTTCACATTTGTGTTTGTGCTTGGTGGTGCCCTGCCATTATCTAGTTTTGTATGTGGCTTGCCTTCTTTATTTACCCTCCATGGATTTCCTTTGTAGGGTTGTTTCCCTTTCGCCACCAATGCTAGATATGAATTGTGAGATCTTGTATTGAGATTATTTCTATGATCCTCCTCTTGCAGAAGAATACCTATCAATTCATCAAAAGTAGGGGCCTTTTCCGTAGCTACAAGACTAGTAATGAACATTTGATATTCATCTAACATGCCATTTAATGTGACAGTGACCAGGTCAATACTAGAAATATTCTCACCAATATCTCTCAGCTTATATTTCAATTCTTTGATTCTAGAAAGAAAGTTACTGATATTTTCATTCTCCTCCATCTTAATTGAAAGAAGCTTACTCTTCAAAAATAATACACGGTTTGTGTTTGTCGTCTCATACAAAACATTAAGTGTCTCCCAAGTTTCATGGGATGTTTTTCATTCCCTAATGTGTGGGATGATATTGTCCTTGACAGACATCCTCAAGAGTACCTTCGCTTTAATCTCTCATCACTTCCAATCCTGAACTAAGGCTGCAGGGGCTACTGGTTTTGCTTTGTCTCCACATGCAATTGACTAAACATTATATCCTTCTATCAACGTCTGCAACTTAAACTTCCAATTGACATAATTTTCCCCATATAACTTATTTGATTCATTTATATATGAATCTGCCATGATATTTGCCATTTTTTTAAGCACTAAAATGGCTAGTAATAACCAATACTCTAGAACCCTACAAAAAAACTTTGTAATAATCGATGCTCCAAATTCTAGATAACCCAAATCACAATATATAACTTCACCTCTTTATAATGTGATCTTTCTCATAATCCTTATAATGTGATCTTTGTCATAATCCATACACTATGAAAAACATATAATCACACTACCATATTACCAATAAACAACTTATCATCACAATATCACACACCACCATTTAGCCTTAGTTCAAGTATATATATTTTTTTATTTTTAATTTATTAAATTCACCACATCATGACACCTTTCCACATTATCTTTAAGTTATGATTTATGTTCCTCTTTACACAATACACAAACCTCTCTCACCAAATCGTCCAACACTCAACCATTAAAAAAAACTTGTCTCACCAAATCGTCCAACATTCAACCACAAAAAAAACTTCTCTCATTGAATCGTCCAACATTCACCCATAAAAAGACAAAAAGGTCCCTTTTACTGAAATTTACCAGCCATAAAGGACAATATGTATACCTTTACAACCTCTTTCAAAAAAATTGAATGCCTCAACTCCAATAGCCCCAAGAGTCCACAACTTTCCTTCACAGTAGACATGGAGCATCAAATAATCTCCTCCACGCATGCTGATGGCCCTCTCAAGAAGCCCTTAAACCTCCTTCACTTTCTTATGGTAGGACACAGATCTTGACACTTGCAACAACCTTCTCTTCGAGAGAAAAGGATGGTCCCTTACTTCAGTGGACAAAAAAACACATTAACACATCGGATAATAGATTTATGGGATCCTCTACATGGATCTCTGCACTCGACGAACAATCCAACTCTTCCACACCAGTTGCAAATCTTACAGCAACAATTTTTTTGGCTTCACGTGCATGCTCCATGCACAAGACTCAGCCTCACGACTCTCTCGGCTCTAATACCAAATCAGAGAACTCACACAGATGTAGCAAACAAAGACACGAGAGAACACACAAGTGATTTGTCTATCGCATTACAAGCATGGGTATTCTTAAAATGGTGGGATGAGCTCCATCGTTGATTAGTTTCAAGATCAATGGCTGGAATTACTTCTTCCAGACGTTTCTGGTTCTTCGAAGAACTTACTAGAGTCGGTGCAGTCGGTCGGTGCATTTACTGCACACTTATCTCTATCAACTACTTGTCTGGTTTAATTAATTTCTAATAGTCTGTGTGGAGAAGTAATTGTGTAGTGGGTCGTATTGTTATTCTGAGTTTTTATTATCTCAATTTTTTTTTTCTCTTTAGTCTGATAAGATCCAGTTCCTGATCCCTGGACTCCTTGATATATTTTCAGGCCCTCTTAAAAATCAGTTTCCCATTTTGCGCTCTTCTCTGGAGCACTTTCTGATATCCCATGGAGCTAAACTATCTATAACCAGATATTCATTATGAACATTCCTCTTCTTCAACATAGATTCAGCCACTACAACAACCAGATTTTCCTCTTCTTCGCCCATATCTAAGGTAGTAAATCAAACCCATTTCTCTGCAATCTGAGCTGCGTTTCCCATCCCTGTTTCACCCACAAAAAAACAAAAATAAACCCCTCCTACTACGTTGACACTTGGGTATTCATTTTGGTGGGATATCCTTGTGTTTTGGCTACATTAGGCCAGAAGGGCACCTTGGAATTCATTCTGAGGTGACTTCGGCCAAGTATTCATGCAAATTAGAGCACAAAGAGGAGTTGCAATCTGTGGAAAGGAAAACTCAAGAAGATAACATCCACTTCACATTAGTTCAAGGATCCAAACAACCATTACAACCATTGTAATATTGATGGTAGAATACAAGACAAGTGTTGGAAGGTACATCTAGGTTTGAGTCCAAAGAACCATAAGAAATATTCAAAGAAGAATAACTTTATAGGAAATGATTTAGGAAAACAAGTAGAGAGAAGCTCAAATGTGGATGAGAATATTATTTTCACTTTAGTGAAAAAGTATGTGAAACTGAGTAGCCTTCATCTCAAGGAAGAGAAAGAAATGAAAAAAATCTTCCATCTTAATATCTAGGTCAAAAATATTGAGGTATATTCTTTATTCAATTTTGGCTCACAGGTCAACCTTATAGTAGATGATTTATTCTACAATATTGATTTGGAGGTTCATGATCATCTAATCCCATATCCATTGGGATGGGTGAATAAGGATGCATATATCAAAGTAACTAAATAATGTAAGATCAAGTTTTCTATAAGTGAACATTTTATTAATAAATTCAAGTTAGATGTAGTACCCCTTTTATGTGTTTCATGTAGTATTTGGAAGCCTCTACATGTATATGAGATATGTGATCTTTATACGTAGAGAAAACTAGTACCTCCTGATCAAGGATGAGAAGTCTTGCATCATCAATGTACACAAATGCATGTCAAAGATCTCTCTAGTAAGTGCTAACCAAACAAAAAAATTAATCAGTTCTAGTAAAAAGTATGTATTGTTTTTCTTAAGAGAAAATCAGGTAGGGGAGGAATAGGTAAGAATAAAGAAATCCATAAAGGGATGTACAAAGTTACAACAAAAAAAATAGTTGGAGAAGTTGTTGAAGGTATAAAAAGGAGTGTTCTAAGAAACTAAAACGTTACCACCTAAGAGGGAAGTGGAGTATGAGATATAGTTTTTTCCTGACTCCCCATTACAAAATATTGGGTTGTATAGACAATCTATTTTGGAAGAAGATGAAGTGAAGAAATAGTTGCAAAAACTACTAGAGAAGGTAGTAATTTGACCAAGTACTTCACCTATCATCATAATACCCAATAAGGATGGGACTTATCAAATGGATATCAACTACAAAGATTTGAATAAGATCACACTCAAGAATCAATACCCTTTTCCCATGATTAATGATTTGTTAGATCAATTGGAACATGTCAAGTACTTCACCTAGTTGGATCTCAAATAAAGATACTACGAGGCACATGTTAAAGAATAAGACACCTAAAAGACTACATTCAATATAAGGAAAGGTATATATGAATGGTTTTTCATGCCTTTTGGTTTATGTAATGCATCAACCACATTTATGTGATTGATGAATGATGTATCACGTCCCTATTTAGATTAATTTCTAATGATGTATTTGGATGACATATTGATTTATATCTCTACCTAGGGGGAGCACATCTCACATCTCATGTAGGTTTTAGAGACTTTGAAAAAACATCATCTAGTAGATAACCTCAAGAAATGTGATCTTTCTCAGTAGTCATTGTTGTATTTGGGACATGTTATTGATGGAGGGAAACTTAGCATACATCCCACAAATATGGTGGCCATCATGAAGTGGCCAATTCCTACTAATATCATTGAAGTTAGGAGATTTTTTGGTGAAACATAGTACCTACAAAATTTCATAGCATTCTTTTTAGCGATAAATATTCCACTCCATGTTATGATAGCCAATGGTAAGAGTTTCCAGTGGGGAAATAGTTGGCATAAATATTTCAACAAGATTAAATGAAATATAAGTCAAGAACCAGTTCCTGCATTGTCTAACTTACATAATCCTTTTGAAGTGGAGATAGATGCAAGTGGGTATTTTATGGGATCAATTTTGATGCAAGGAGGTAGGTTGATATCCTATCATTCTGAGATGTTTCATCGGGAATTTTTGAGGTACCCTATAGCGGATAAGGAACTCCAAACCCTAGTTCAAGTTTTTATGAAGTGGAAGAACTATATGATGGGAAAGGAAACCATTATTCTAAATGATCACGAACAACTTTAGTATTTGCAAGTCTAGAGTAAGCTTTAGAAAACCACACATTATAATTGGAAGGGGTTTTTGGAACAATTCCATCTAGTCATCAAATATAGGAAGTGGAAAACCAATACTTTGGTAGATGTGTTTTCCATGCCATCCATATCTAGTATTACATCTTTCAGAACTCTATACACATGGATTTATTTACCCATGATGCAGAAAAATAGGCATATGCAAAATATGAGAACTTTAAATAGGCATTTCAACATATATAGGGCCAAATTCATATAAAAGAAGGTGATGGTAACAATTATTATCATCTCTAGAATGTGTTTCTCTACAAGATAAACAATCTCTACAAGATAAAGATATCAGCAACATCAGCTGCTTTGTGGGTGGTTTTCAGTGGAATAAAATGGGTAGCTTTAGTAAGCTTGTCCACCACCACCATGATTGAATCATGCTGCTTGCTGGTTCTAGGTAGTCCGGTGATAAAATCCATTGTTACCATGTCCCATTTCCACTCAGGAATGGGTAAAGGCTGCAGCAACCCTGTTGGGTGCCTGTGCTCAGCCTTAACCTTTTGGCAATCCATACATTTGGCGATGTATTCAAGGATTTCTTTCTTCAAACCCAACCAAAAATAATGGCTTTTGACTGTTGCCACAGTCTTCTGGTATCCAGGATGTCCAACATAAGCCACATTATGCATCTCCTTTAGAATTTCCAGCTTCAATTCTCGGACATTAGGTACATACACTCTGTTTTTATATAGAAGTAAACCATTGGTTCACAAGGTGTAACTTTCCTTGGTCTGTGGTCTCTCACGTTGTTGTAGCTTTGCTACAAGACTTTTGTACTGCAAGTCAGTACTTTCAGCTTCCAAAATTCTGTCTTTCATCTCAGTCCAGTACATACTAATGGATGTAGCATGTAATTCATGCACTTTTTTGCTGAGTGCATCAACCACCTTATTTTCTTTCCCTTTGATATGCTTGATATCAAAGTCATATTCGCACAGAAACTCCAGCCATCTGATTTTCCTAGCATTTAAGGTCGGCTGATCAAATAAATATTTCAAACCGTTATGGTCTGTTCTCAACTCGAATCTCTTGCCCATGAGGTAATGTCTCCATTTCCTCAAGGCGTGGACAATTTTTTCTAGCTCTAAGTCGTGAGTGGCATAATTCTTCTCATGCTCCTTCAACTTTCGGGATTCATAACAGACTACAAATCCCTCTTGGTTGAGAACTCCTCCCAGCCCCTCCTTACATGCATTTGTGCACACTACGTAGTCCTTATTTGGATCTGCAATCTTCAGGATTGGAGCACTAGTTAGCAGTTGCTTCAATCGCTAGAAGCTTCTCTCACATTCTTCAGTCCACTGGAACTTCTTCTCCTTCCTTTGCAAGGAAGTGATAGAATGAGCTATCTTTGAGAATCCGGCTATGAATCTCCTATAGTAGCCCGCCAGACCCATAAAAGATCTAACTTATGCCACATTCCTTAGCGCTGGCCATTCTCGAATGGCCTCTACCTTTTCAGGATACACAACGATCCCTTCTTCAGATATAATGTATCCCAAGTAATGGATCTGCCTTTGGTAAAATGAGCACTTGCTCAGTTTTGCGTACAGCTGGTGTTCTCTCAACACCTGCAACACCATTTTCAGGTGTTACTCATGTTCTTCCTCTGTCTTAGAATACACCAGGACATCGTCCAGGAAGACTATGACAAACTTGTCCAAATAATCTCTGAACACTCCATTCATTAAGCACATGAAAACAGCAGGTGCGTTGGACAGCCCAAACGACACCACCGTGAACTCATAATGTCGTACCTTGTTCTAAAGGCGGTCTTGTTGATGTCCTCATCCTTTATTCTCACTTGGTGATATCCTGATCGGAGATCTATTTTCAAAAATATTTTTGCATCCTTCAACTGATCAAAAAGATCATCAATCCTTGGCAGAGGATACTTGTTCTTGACAGTGACCTTATTCAACTGGCGAAAATCAATGCACAGCCTCAACGTCCCATCTTTCTTCTTCACGAATAGGACCGGGGCTCCCCACGGTGACACATTGGGGTGAATGTAACCTTTCTTTAGTATCTCTTCGAGCTGCAATTGCAACTCTTTCAGCTCTGGCGTACTCATTCTATAAGGAGCCTTCGAAACTGGAGCTGCTTCAGGCATCAAATTTATAGAAAAATTGATGTCCCTCTTCGGAGGTAGTCCAGGTACCTCCTGAAATACGTCCTTGAACTCTTTGAGTAGCTCATGGTCTTCCAAATTTGAGACTACATCTTGGGATGCTTCTTCCACCTGAGTTGCAAATAATTGACATCCCTTCTGGTAACACTTCTTCAGCTGGATGGATGAGATTTCTCTAACAGTCACGGCTCTGGGAATTCCTTGGACTATTACCTAATTTCCCTCTTCATTCAGGCATGTAAACCTCTTGTTACGGCAATCCAGAAGGGCATGGTGCTGGTCCAACCAGTCCATCCCAATTAAGCAATCGTATGAGCCTAAAGGAAGAATGTTCAATTCAGCCTTAGTGCTCATTCCTTTCATGTCCACTGAACAGGACTTAACCAATTCAGTGACCTTCCTCTTGGTCCATGTGGCCAACTGCACTAACCAAGACTTCTCATGTTTGCTTCTCGTTAGATGCAAACTTTCCACCACTCTAGGATCTATATAACTATGGCTAGCTCCTGAATCAATTAAAATAACAAGTGGTTGGTTGTTGATCGTACCTTCCACTTCAATCATGTGCGATTGAAATTCTGCTTGCTTGTTGTCCAGGGCTGCGTAGATCCTCGACATTCTGCTGCCCATATCCTCCACTATTTTATCTTGCTGAACAGTATGGACAATCCTTGCTTTGTATTTTCTGTGGGGGCAGTTTCTGTACCAATGATTCCCTTTATAGCCCCAACACTCCATAGGTGGCGGTCTTGGCACCTGCTCACTCCCTTCCACTTTCTTGGGCTCTCTAAAATATGACTGTCCCCAACGCCTATTTCTGAAAAAGGAAGGCTTGTTTCCCTTCTGCCTTTGTTCCTTCTTAAACTTCCTCTGATCATTCCAAGCCTTTCGAAGGATGGGCCTTTCTCCTTGCTATTCATACAAGCATTTCGCCTTTCTTATTGTTTCTTCCATGGTCTTAGGATCATCATATTGAATCTTGTCGCTCATGGAAGGTGGCAGTCCACTTAGATATCTCTGAATCTTGACAGCCTCATCTTTGATGAATGGAACATACTTCAGTAGTTCTAGAAAACTTTGTTCATACTCATCAATAGTCATGCTGCCTAGCTTGAGTTTGAAGAACTCCATCTTTCTGTCATAGTTTCTTTTAGTTAGGTATTTCTTCTCGAAGTACCTCTTAAATTCCTTCCAAGTGACCTCTTTCTCTCTGATGTGCTGCACTTGCACAAATTGATCCCACCACATGGATGCTTTTCCTTTGAGTTGGTACATTGCAATTCTTCCTTCTGCATGGGCATAATAATTCTGCAGTTGGAAGTATTTCTTCATGCCAAGCAACTAGGTCTAGACATCTTCCTCCTTCTTATGTTCTTCATCGAATGTTGGAGGCTTAATCTTATTCATCTCCCCTTTCAATTCCTCCTTTCCAAATTTTCGATGTTTTCTGGTAGGGAACGGGCTTGAACTACTGTGTGTCTCCCCGTCAGAATGCTTCGAGGAGAGACAGTAATGTCTGTTACCACTCCTCAATCTTCTTCTCCTCTCAGGGGTTCTGACACTTCTTGATCTTCTTGTGTCACTTCCTTTTTCCAATTTCTTTTCTATTCTTTCCAGGCTCTTCAACATTTTAAAGTTGAATTCACCTTGCCGATCCCTGATTTTCAGGAGTTTTCGGCTATTAGCTAGGCGAGCTTGGGCATCTTTTTGCAATCTTTCGATGAGTTGCATCATATGTTATTCCTTATACATCTCTTTTCCGTGCCCATTAGAGTTTGTTCCTTCGAATCCCAGGTTGACATCCCTTCCCACCCTTTCATCCTCTATTTCAGAGGCAATCTGCACCTTTTCCCACTCCATACTCGACGTTGGTTAACTGGAATCCTAACTCTCATTGAACTCTCCACATGCACTGTGAAATTCAATTTGAAGTTTGTCAGGCCATTAAAACCTCACGAACAATCCACAACATTTATAAACCAATACGAACAAGAACAAAAGACGTTTCAAATTCTCAAAGTTTTCTGAGCTCTATCTGGCTTTGCAATTTCTGGGACTTTGGAACTTCAGAATCTCGGTCCACGAAGATCCGACAATTAAATATTCGTAACCCAAGTCACTCTTTTCGCAACTCGTGATCTCGCGAGTTCGTGAGTTGAAAACCTTCGACTCATTCCTCTAAAAGTCGATACCCAAGATGCGACAAGAGTATGGCTCTCAACTCGCTAGCGTCTACTACGGATGACCGTAGTCTAGGGATAAGTGCTAGCATTCTTCGCTACTCGCACCTTCGTGAGTTGTGGCATCCAACCCTGGTACCTCCCTTTCACGAAACCCCGAGAAGCAATGTTTGACTTTTCTCCTCTCGCTCTCGCTACTTCACGACTTCGCAAGTTTCAAGGTTGAGCTCCCATGCCCTTATCTCATGAGTCCCTGAAATCGCGAATTACTTCATTCTCCGGGCCCACAACACAGTTGTCTCCCTTCACCACCGTGGCACGTGGTACGTTCAGGAGGGTCCACGTCACTTTTAACGATGTCATCGGGTCCCACCACTCTCGCCTATCTTCTCGACTTACTTGCATGTGGTATGCATTCATGCACCCACATCCAATCCAAGCATGGAATCCAGCGGTCCGATCCCCTCCTCAGATCAACGACATAGATCTTTTTGGCATGTTTTTGGGAGTTCGCGTATCACGATTCCCACAGTCCTGTGCGATTCAAAAGGGATTTAATCCCTGCACATACTCTCCAGATATGACGGTCATGAGGGTTCATCTTCCCTCCGAGCAGATCCTAAGATTCTAATGCTACTGGTGTGGAGACCTATTTCCCCGTGGCCATAGACCACACCGACTACAGTTTCACACGCCGCTAAACCTCCTGAGCTTAAAAACTCATCAAGTAACTTCTTGACTCTTCAGCAAACCAAGGTCCGAAATTGGCCTTCCAGACCTAATTTCCCTCGCATTCTCAGTCCAAAGACCGCTCCACTGGCCCATCTAGGCTCTGTGTCGAAACCATGGCTTTGATACCAAACTGTAGCGCACCTTTTATGGCTACCAAGGTTTAAACGCTATTAAAAGAAGACTATAACACCACTTTGTACATAACTCATACAGGTATTATAGATCCCATGCATTTAAACAAATACACACATTCTACACAGAGTATTCATATGAGTTACTGCCATAATTAACAATCAATAGCATTTCATACTAATTCATATGGACAACGGAAAAAATGATAACATAAGCAGTAGAGTCGTGCAAAACATGATTAAAACATAATCATATACTTATCTTTTAACAGTGGTAGAATCCACCAACCATGTGCAGGCCTTCCATGAACCTCCCAACCTTAGACCACACTGCTCATCATCTCAGCAGTGGGTCACCACCGAGCTGGGACTAAGCTCCACCCCAAGACAAGGAATCATAGGCTAGGTTGAGGTTACAGGGAAGACAACACACAACCACAAGGAAGGGATTCTCTCCAAGGAACCTCCCACGCTCACTGCCCACAGACCCTCATTCCCCACATGCCTGTTTCACCCTAGGAGTATACACCTTCTCTGTCACCTGGACAGTCCTTCAACTTCTAATCTCCCTTGCCTTAGGTTACAGGAACAGGCCGGAATGGAAGTCTCTGGGCTCTATGGAAGCTACAAGGTTCCTTCAAGGAGTTCTCTCCTTCCTCTGCGCACTCTCTCACCTGGAGGGAGTCGCTCACAGGTCCAACAACCTGTTCTTCCAACTTCAACCACCTCTCTCACCTGGAGAGAGTGTTGTACAAATTGGCCAACAATCCATACAATATCAAACACTACATGTCCACCACAATCCACGGGAATCCATACATGAACACCCTAGGTCAGCTCTAGACAGGTGCAATAGTATGACCAAGCTTGGCAGGGACGGGACACTTCTGTTTTCTCAATTTGGCAACCCGGAATAGACTCACACTCTGGATTCTCAGGGATGTGTAATGAGTCATCCAAGTAGGGGTCGATTTAGACTCCCCGGTTTAGAACAGAGAAGGGGTATACCAACTTTCTGGAACAAACACAGACTCTTTTCCGAAATCCATGCAGGCTTCTCGTTCAGGGAATATACACACCGGTTTTCTCAGAGCCAGACACAGACTTTTCGAATCACAGGGACGCACGAAGGTTCTCTACACGAGTCGGGTTGGTAGTACTATCCAGGGCTCCGTACGCATTCAGACAATCGGGTAGAATGGGGGAGGAACCCTTCTCACGGCTCACCCTGGCCATTTTATTCGCATGCATCAGGGCTAACACTTGTCACCCATGAAACTGCATGCATTCCACCAGCACACATCTCCCTTGTATGTTCTCCCCTTGCCAGAAACTTAGGATAAAACATAAAATGCACATATCTTTTGGGATAATATTAAAATATTATTCCCAAGCTTAAGCCCCCTAGGCTTATCACCCTAGGCTCAACCCTTAGCCCCTTTTCCCACCTTCCAGCCCCTAATTCCTTGCCCACTCTATGGATGCTTAGTCCCCCTTCACTCATTCATTGTGGTCGGTCTGCACATGGTGGTGTTTATATTTTATTAATTGTTCTGCATGATTACATATACAACAACTGGCTCCTGGACTTCAAGACTCAGGCTCCCTAGCCTAACAAACACATAAGCCTCTAGCTTATAAAAACTTGGCTCACCAGCCTATAAAACATAATTACAATTCATTTCAGAACATGGTTTACAACAGGGATCAGCCTTGGGGACACTACATTAATATATTAGAAAATGTATGCTTTCTTATACTAGAAAGCCCGATAATATAAATCAAGGTCTATACCATCTCTTACATGTACCCTCTCAACATTGGAAAACAATTTCCATGAAATTTATGGGTTGTTTTCCAAAAAAAAGAAAGGGAAATGACTATACTTTTGTTGCAGTTGATGGATTTAGCAAGATGTGCATTCACATGCTTTGAAAAAATACCAACAAAGGACAATAATTAGAAAACATATTCTTTGAACAGGTCTCGATACACTTTTGGATACCAAGGAGCATCATCTCAGATAGGGATACAATATTTCTCAATTGTGTTATTTGGCCTACACTTCTAGAAAATATGAACACTAAGTTCAAGTGATCTACAACATTCCATCAATAAATACATGGGAAAAATAAGTAACTAACATGAATTTGGTAGAACTTTTAAGGGGTTACTATCAAAATCATATGAAAGACTAAGATGAAAAATTGATCTACACTCAACACCCTTATAACAATGCAATTCATACTTTTACCGATAAGTCCCCTTTTGAAACTTGTTTTGAGTATTTTACACCTTCACCCTTGGATGTTTTCTATGGACAACAAGGAGGAGCGAGGCAAGACATAATAGGAGAAGCATTTAAAGTGGAGAGTTTTTTTGAAAATATCAGAAAGATCCACTTACAAGTACAATAGACATTGAATAATTGACAGGAAAAGTACATGACCCACCATGATCAATATATAAGAGAGAAATCATTTAGAGTTGGAGAAAGAGTTTGGTTACAATTGAATAAGGAAACACTATAGCGTCCAATTAAGAATATTATGACTATGTAGTATGGTCATTTTAAAGTATTGGAGAACGTGGGTGATAATGCCTATAGACTCAATCTACCACCATACATGTGCATTTACTCAGTAGTGAAATCAAATAATTTGAAACTCTATGAGATTTCCATGTTGAATCAAGAAACTAAGGAGAAGGTCCTACCTACCATAGAGGACATAGCACAAGAATCCTAGGAAGAGTTGTATAATTTTTTGCATGAGAATTTTAAAATCGTAATTGTGGGGAGAAGGTATAGGAAGCATTTCCTCACCTCATTTAGTAAAATATATTGGGGACCAAAAGCCTCCTTAAATGGGGAGGTATGATTTGGATTATATCATTATATAATTTTTCATCTATATGTTGGACACACCTACCACACTTAGAGGGGGGGTGAATGAGTGTGGGGCTCTTTTTCCCAAAACTTTCCTCTTACACAAAACTCATTAGTTAGTATTCAACATTTACTTGTTACTCATTGTTGTCATTTATAATCAGTTAGTTGTGAACATGTATCAGAAGCATATATCAACAATATATCATCAACAAGTCATCATCATGAGGAACACAAAGAACACAAGATGTATGTACACATTTATTTTTATTATGGACAACAATCTGTGGTTTTTCAGCAACAACTCAATAGAGTACAACTCTACAAGAGCACTAGCTCTATATGCAAGACTCAGCTTACATTCTGAGCATCAATTGAGATGAGGCAACAATCCTCAAAATATATCAATCTGTCAACAGGTACGCGCCCTGTCAGTAGTGAATTCCTCATGTGTACGCGCCTTGGATCACTACAACCAACATATGCGCATGGCCAGTGTATACAAAAACCTACGTATACCTTCTGATCTTCTTAGGGTTTGTCCTTCAAGACCAACTCAGATCCTCTGCAACCAATATATCATTCTCTTTTGTCTCTAACTGTCCAATCTGACCACCAGCCAGTCACAACATATCCAAACTTTCCAATAGTCTACTCATTCTCCACAATCAATCAATATGAATGCTATCTCAATCATGTATAAACAACTAGTATATCATGTCACCACTGAATCACAAGAGTACTTCTCACTCCATCAACCAAATCAACCAAACTGAACCACATCATAGAATCCATACCAAGAATTCCCTAAGAATTCATGACACATCAAACAATAGTATCCATTAAGACAATAATGTAACTATACCAGTGTCTCAGTGATAGATCTGAGCCAATAGAATTCGGATCTAGAACCTGCCTCGTCATCCAAGAGCTTGAAACTATCTCAAAGACAAGTCTTCATCATTCCATCCACTGTATGTGCCTTGTCCTCATACAACCCACATGTGTACGCTCCCTGGCCCATTACAACCAGCGTACACGTAAAAAACTAGGGTATCTGAAGCTCCGAGAATTTTGCCATCAAGATATCTGATATTTCCAAAACTTTGATGTGTCCATGATATCCTCATGAGGCTCGCTTTCTTAGAATAGATCTTCAATCATGCTCAAGAGATCCACACCAAAGATTCTCTCACAAGAAGCTCTCCATCAATACTCCAAAATATATTCTCACAAGAATATCTCCATTGATCCACAAAAAGGATGTTTTGCAAGAGACCATTGCTATCTTATTTAAACTTTCATCCTTTAGGTCACTTAACCCATTTCTAGGTTACTTAACCTATTTTCCTTATTTTAGGGTTAACCACTTTCCACAAATAGAAATTTCTTCAATACTTTATCATTTAAATATTCCTTCTTGATTTTGTCACTTCTCCTTATTATTTAAATAATGATTTCTTCTTTTAGGTCACTTTGACTTCTTTGATCTTAGGGGATTCACGCCTTCATATGGGGGTCCTCCAACTTCGTAAATCCATAACTCTCATACCGTGAGGGGTTATGTGACATTTCACATACCATCAGAAATGGCATGACAAGAACTATCCATCTAGAATAGTTTCACCAACAACTTCATTGATATTCATCTCATTATTCCACATACAATCATGGGTCCTCCAACCATTCTTCTAGGATAACTCAATCCAAAAATCATCTTCCCGTGAGGGCTTTCACCATAAGGGGACCACTTTGGATTTCATCTATGTGTGCACCTTATCAATCATGATAAGACAATAATGATTCATCTTTGCATAAATCCACCACTGGATCATATACATCAACTATGCATAATATAAAGAATCCATCTTCATCAAGTATCAAGGACAACTCATTGATCCATATTCATCGATTGGTTTCCACTTGACATCTATCATTCTCATCAAGGATAATACATATACATTATTCATCAATCATAAATCAATCAATCTTTTGACATAAATCAATCACTTGACATCAATCAATAAAACCATTGGCATCAACGACAACATGATCCAACAATCTCCCCCTTTGGCATTGATGGAAATACCAACATTGATGTCAACACCAATTACCAATTATTGATGTCAACATGTAGATAAGGCATGATCTACATCAATAGTCATCAAACATATCAATGTGACTATCTCTCCCCATTACTAAACATCAATCACATCAATGTGACCATTTCTCCCCCTTTGACATCAATGGAAAAGGGCCATTCTCCTCTTGGGGATGCTCCCCTTGCTTGAACTCTCCTTGGGTTTCTCCCCTTGCTTGAAATGTCCTTGGGGATGCTCCCCCTATCTTCTCTGCAAGATGAACAATATGCTACCATATAACGATCATCGACCTTTCCATGCATCAAACTCATGCTATACCAAGCATCATGAAGCAAAATATATGTCAACAATGAAATATAGAATCATGAGAAAATATTAATCAAGTACATCATGTACAACATCCATGTGCATTAACCATGTATGTCAACAGATATCATCCATGGAATGTATCCACCATATGCCAACATGTGCATCTACTAATATGCCAACATGTGCATCTACCAATATGCCAATCATCTGCATCTATGAGTGTACCATCATGCATCATCACTTGCACCAAGCAAGTATATCAACCATGCATCAACAAGCTATGACTCCCCAATGATATACAACATGACTATCAACTCAACTCACCAACTACATGTATTAATATGTAGCCCAACCACATGAAAAATGCATGCACCATGACATCCAACATATGCTTCCAATAATACATCATAAGGTATATCAATGAAACTCAAATATGTGCTATCCATGTACCCCAACTGATTAGCATCAATCCATACTCATGGGTTAGTGCCATGCACCCAAGATTTATTTTACATCGTCACCTTACATTATCTAACATAGAACCATGAAAACCTGCAGCAAATAGTCCCAGAACCTACAATTAACAATGTTATACTCTGCAACACCGAGTTATACCAACATATCAAGCTGCAATCCATGTGCATTGCCTTTTTCCCAAAGCTTTACCACATATATGCGGTCTACTACACAACATCTCGCGTATGTACACGACCTATACAAGGTCAGCCTGCATATGTATGTGACTGATACCACTGTCACCCGCGTATGCCTCAGTAGATGACACTTTTGAACTTCCCTTCAGTCTTTCATTTTGTTATGGCTGCTCTATCTTCTTCACCCACTTCTATAGATGTCCCTGCTCCTCAGAACTTGATCTCTGAGCATCCATCTTTTCAAAGATGTCTCCCTTCCTTACTTCATTCATTCTTCTAGCTATGCTATTTGAAGTCCTCATCATGGACTTTCTTCTTGTATTCCAGCACTCCTGGGATTTGTGGCCAAATCCACTATTATTCCATTTGATCGTTCTATTGGAATAAATATAAACACTTTCTCTTTAAATTTTCTCAGTTTTCTCCCCCTCTATTATCCCTTTGTGGTTCTATATTTAGTCGTATCTCTATGATCACAGCCTCCTAGATTCGCAGATTGGAAGATGCTCATCTTTATCTATTTCTTCACACCATGAGCCCGACCGACCACAATCCCTTTCAATACTTAGCCAATTATCTGACCACTGGATCCTGGGTTTGCGGTTTCCAACACTTATGTCCCCTATTCTGTCATATACATCTTGCACCCAAAGAACTTCCATGACTTGAAATTTATTCTTTTACTAGTGAGAACTCACCAGGGGTTCGAAAAGATTGGCATCAATAAACGAACAATAGATGTTGTTCTGTGAGATACTTATCCCTTTTTCCCTTTTCTTCTTCTCGTCTATTGTCGTTTTCTAGTTATATACTTAGTCTCCTTTCTATCTTCGTGGGTTCCAGGATTGGCGGGCTGACATGTCTTCCTCTCCATCTATATCCTCACATGACGAATCCGACCGACGGTTATTTGTTTCCATACTTAGCCAATTTTATGGCCGCGGTTGTCAGGTTGGCACTTTCGAACTCTGTTGCTTCTTGTTCTGTGATATGCATCTTGCACTCAAAACTTTCCTGATCTACAATTCCACCACGAAATCCTCGAACTCAGAAGCTTCACTCTACTAGGGTTCACAAATGTTTCAAAGTATATGTCGCTACCTTCCATCCCCACTAACTTCATGCCCTTCCCAATGTACATTAATTATGGTCTTACTAGTGACAACTGAACACACTAGTATGGAACAATTGGCACCCGGACCTCTGCCATATACAAATTGATTGTTGGACTCTGACATTGTCCCCTCTTCCGTGTTACATATTATGCATTCAAATGTTCCCAGCGATACAATTTGACCTTCGAGGCCTCACATATTCTAGGGAGACCTTGTCACCCTATTTTGGACCCTCGCATTGGCAGGTTCACGAAATCTCCAATTTTTAGTCATTGTTTCGTGTTCCGACCATCCTTGTACTTCTTTCCAAATATGCAACAACAAAGGTTTAATGGTAAGATGCCATCATGCAACAACCATAAATATCGTCATTAATAATAAAAACCCTCGAGGACTAACCATCCCTACAGAACTTGTCCAGAAATATGCAGAGAATATCTTGCCAAGTAATGGGAAAGCTATTACAAATTTCAATATATTAGCAAAAACAATTCTAGGCCAACGTTTCCCTATTCCATGCTTAGACACTTTTTCGATTGCGGGTTCTCGTATTGGCGGCCTCAAAATTTTGTTTTGAATCTTCTGTGACTTGCAAACAGTGCATGGAGTTCTGCGATATAGAATTTGTCTACTCGAATGCCCCGTCATGAGCTCGACTGCCCGTCGTTCCTTTCAATAATTAGCCCCATGTTGGTTGTATGTCCATGACATTGCACATTTACTGTGTATCGAGTCCGACCTACCGTTTCCCTCTTCCATACTTAGAAATTTTTTTGATTGCGGGTTCTTGGACTAGCGGGCTCAGGATTGTGTTTCCAATGTTCCACGACTAGAAAACAATACCTGGAGTTCCAAAATATAATTTTTTTCCGCAGGAATGAAACATCATGCCCTCTTTCATGTTACACGTTCTACGGTCAACACTCCCGAGAGATACAATTTGACCCTTTGGCCCTCACCTCTGCTGGTTGTATCTTGTAGCCCTATTTCAAAGCATCACAAACCACTTTTGATAATTATCCATTCCTTAATTGTTGTTCCTTATCCCTGCCACCTTCCTAATTCTCTTTGGATATGAAATTCACAAGATTTAATGATATCACTTCATCATGCATGAACCTTAAACATGCCATTAATGAGTGAAATGCTTGAGGAGATCTCCCACACTTCTGCCATACACAAATTGACCGTTGGACTCCCATATCACCCCCTCTTCCGTGGTATACATTTTGCACTCATGTTCTGAGACATACAATTTGACCCTCGGGAAGTCACGTCTCCTGAGGAACAATTGTCACCCTAATTCTGAAGCCTGTCTGACTGCTTTCCATACTTGCCCATTTCATGGAATCTCTTTCGTGGATCCTCGATTTGGTGGGTTCACAAAATATCCAATTATTAGTCATTGTTTACTATGCCCAACCAAGGTTTAATGCTAACAATTCATCATGCAACAACCATACAAACCGTCACTAAAAAGAAAAATCATCGACGAGACAGTGAAATTTAAATGAACCTCGAATCCTCGAATTTAAATTAATTTATCTTCTCTTATTTTCTCTTTTCTTCCCAGAGACATAAAAAAATATCTTTCCATGCAATGGGATATATATTACAAGTTTCAATATATTAGTGAAGAAGAATCCACCCAGTTGTTTCTCTATTCCATACTTGAGCCACTTTTTTAATTGTGGGTTCCCGGATAGGCGAGATCATGTTTGCACTTCCATTGTTTCATGTCCTGCAAACATTACCCAGACTTCTGCGATATACAAATTTCCCTCTGGACTGTCCCATCATGCCCTCTTCTATGTTATGCGTTTTGCACTTGAAAAGTTCTGAGACATACAATTTCATCCTCAGGCCCTCACCTCCAACAGTTGTACCTTGTAACCCTATTTTGAAGCCTGCCCGACTGCTTTCGATAATTAGACACTCCTTAATTTCTCTTTCCCATCCCCATGACCTTCGTACTTCTTTATTAATATGCAATTAGTAACCTTTCATGATAACAACTCACCATGCAAGAATCGTCAACATTGACATTAATGAGCGAAATGCTAGAGAAGATCTCCCATTAATACGCATTAAACCAAGATCTACAAAGAGTTATATTATCACTTTCATTTTTTCATCTCAAACACGGGTCGTCCCGTTGGCCCGTTCAGGAAATCTTCAATCCTTAATTTCTCATTGTCGTATTCACCATGTTCGCACTTCTTTGTATGCAATTACTAGTCTTTAATGCTAAAAACGCATCATGCAACAACTGTCAAAATTGTCATTAATGAGTGAAATTCTTGAGGATATTTTCCATTCACACTCATTGGACCAAGATTTGTGCAGGGTTATATTATACCTTCCAACTCTTCATTTCAAACATCGTCTGGAGAAAACAAGCATTCTTGTAAACTTATGGTAGCAGCTTGACAACAGTTCTGTGGAGATACAGTGATTATCTTCGGACGTCAGGACTACAGCTTCCAGTGGTTCAAGGAATACTCTTACTATTCATCTCGTTTCTCCCAGAACAAAGTGATTTGGACATCTGGAATTGCTCGTGCAGGTTGCGTCCCTGAGGTTTTTGACTATAAAGAGGTGGTCTCTTGGTGCATCGAAAAATATATTTCAAGCCAAATAATTATTCCACTGCGCGATCATTCTCCTATTTCTTTGTCACCTCAGGTCTTTCATAAGATGTTAAGATTGTCAGAGCCAACATTGACCTTCAGCGGACAAGACTACAAGAAGTTCCTAGAAAAACATGATAACGGGTTGGACCTCTTACCCGAGTTCCTCGAAGACCCGACAATAGTTCCTGAAGATATCACAAAGTTACAGGTCAGTTCCTTTAGAAATCCATTATGGGAAATTGCTTGGTTTTTTTCAAGAATAACGGGACAGGAATCCATGACAAGCATTTCTCGTATAGTTATTTATATTTTGTACTTCATAGTCAAGGAACAATTCATTTTTGATTGGGGGGAGCTAATTTCCATTGAAATTTGTTCCCAACTGTCACGATTCAAAGAATCAAATAAATTTTATATGTCATCCTACTTGATTTTTGCAATAATGCATTGTTGTCCGTTTCCAAAACTGTCTTTGTCCAAGAAAATAATCTATGAATTCGACTTAGTAACATTCTGGTACCAGGCCTTGTGGAGGCACAAGGCATCCCATTGCTTTTATGAGTTTTTTAATGAATTTGTCTCAGTTTTCAAAGATTTATTGTTAGGAAAGGATGCTCCCCAGATGTCTGGCCAGGAAACCAAGTTTTTGGACAAGAAGGGGACACTTGAACAAAAGGAAAATTACAGTGTACTATTGATCTTTGGCTCCAAGGAAAATCATGCTTTCCTTCCAGAAACTTCAACAAGATTGACGAATTCACAGGCTATTTCAAGAACTTGAACCTAACATATGATGAAAGAATAAAAGGGTTCGACCCTAATGGTATTTTTCAAGAACATTTACTATCAATTGGATTTAGCAACTCTTTTATCCATAGACACCTGACTGAAGACAGAGACAATGACGACAACACTCTTGCTTCTAACAATTATGACATAGAGACATTGAAAAGTGTGACTGAATTGTACAGACAACATGGACAAGGATCTAGTGAGAAGAGTGTCCAGTCCCCAACCAACACTCCCAAGAGAACGACATCACAGAGCATCGCTTCAACGAACCACCCTAGTAAGAAAGCAACCCATAAATCTTCAAACGGAGGAGGAGATAAGAACCCTCCTCACGGAAAAATTGATAGTTCTCACAAGCTTCCCCTGACGAAGAAGAGAAAAAACATTATAGTGAAGGCGGAAGAACCCAAATTGAAATTGAGCACATGCAACTTGAAAATGAAATTGAGCACATGCACAAAGTTGATCCGTCCGCGGACACGATGCACCATAGTTCCACAATGGAAATAGTTGAGACTAACATTTTTGACGAAGATGAATCCTTCGTATTCCAAAGCATTGTTTTTGACAGCCAATCTAAAAATTTAATCATTGAAAAGAGAGATGTAATAAATAAGAAAGACAAATCTCATACAAAGATTAACTTTAAGAAAATGTGACCATCCCAAATCTCCCGATTTCACCACGCAACCGTTGATGCTCTTGATGATTCCATTAGAGGAATTGAAGCGGAGAATGCCAGACTGAATGACCGAGTCAAGGAATTGAAGGAGGATTTCATTGCTACCCCAGTGTTTTCCAGTCCTTTAGAAAAAACCGTGCCTGCTACCCCTGCAACCAAGTTAAAAGGATCCTCCAACCTCCTCGCATCGTGTAGAGCCCTAGTAGATAAGAACATCAAGAAAAGAATGCAACTAATTATTGAAGCCTGGGAAACATCACAAAATATAGTTTCCTTTCAAAAGAGGGAAAATGATTTGCACAGACATTTGCAGACGAATTTAAAAAATGAAGAATATTTTTATGAACAGATGGTGACCCATTTTTCTAACCATGCCATCAAAAACTTGGATCTGAAAATAATAGAAGAGGATATCCCCTTCCCAAAGCGGATCAAACAATTAAAATCATGTTGGCAAAAGAAAGTTAAGAACCTGCAGCTCATTGTCGAATCATGTGAACAAGCCATATCAAAAAAATAAGAATTATTCAGAAACCTGACCCAAATAGACTTAGTCGGAAGTACCAATGAGGTTCAAGACCCAAACTTAATCCTCAAATCCTTGTCCTTGACCAAACAAGACTTCGATGAACAAATTGATATTTTAAAGGGTTTGTCTTTAGAAATGTTTTATGACATCCTTGAATATGGTGAAGATGAGGTCGAGAACTGGCTAGTGGACTATTCGACACACAATGAGGAAATTGAACAGGCTCTGCATAATATTTATGTGTATATAAGGAAATTACAAAATGATCTTTTCGACATAGAAATCCAGGATGAAATCAATGTGGCCCCCATGAGAAGCTACATTGAAGAATGGTTCCAACGGAAAATGGACAAGCTCATCGACAAAGGGAAACAACCGGTTGGCACGATTCTAGTGGTCATCTACGACATCAACAAAAACGCATCATCTTCATAGTAAATCTATACTGATCACATCTTGTTTTCTTTATAAATCCAGTTATTCTACCTATTTAAATATAAATCTATAACCAAATACTCATAACTTCCAATTTCTTCTTTTTAGGTCTTCCTCTCTACCGCCATGCACTTATTCTTTCTACAGTCCTATTTCTTGTACTTATTTATTTTATGGGTTGCGGGAGCCCCAATCCCAGTCTATATGACAAACATATTTAAATTTCTAGAAATATGGAATAGATTCCAAAAATATTTAATAAACATTATTATTTTTTATAAATTTCAAAGAAAACTAATTCAGGAATGCTAAAATACTATGTTGTACGTCAGGAAATTTTGTTTATTATATTTGAATGTTTAATGTATGTGATTCGTGGTCCTTTTTTCCAGGAACCTTTGTTGCAAGGCATTATTATTTTTTGATAAATTTCAAAGAAAACTAATTTGGAAATGCTATTTTTTTTTCCTTCAACTATGTTGGATGTCACGAAATTCTGTTTATTATATTTGAATGTTTAATGTGTATGTTTCATGGTCCTTTTTTCTAAGTTCCATATTTGAACTATACACAGCCCACGAAAAAACTGCCTCGTTTGCATATTAACCTTGGGGTTCATCTACAAGACAAATGTCCTATGGTTGACCTATGACACACTCCCACAAGCCATCCTTTGCATGGATACCACCTATACTTCAAGATGCTTCCCACGTGTCTTTGCTCGGTCCCATCATAGCAATGCATTTATTCCCATTCCAACCTGACAGGGACTATGCTGCCATGCAACAGTTGTTTACATTTCCAATCTAGTGGGTCTTTCTATGCTTTGAAGTATGAAATGACTAGTTTTCAGTGTCGATTAATTTATATTTCAAGTTTGGTTTGTTTATTTATGCTTTGAATTAGTTGGTCAACTTTTATTTGTTACTAGCTCATCTTCTAACAATAGCTACACTCAAATTATTATCTGGATCAATTTTGAAGATCTATGCATATAGATCCAGATTCAAATTATTTATTTTTTATAAAAAAAAGATAATAATAAACCATTGTTTGATACAATTAAGCTCCTTGAATATTCCTTTAAAGAGTTTGAATGACATAAGCTAATAATATGTAGTTTCATGGACAAACCCAAACCACATAATTCAATCACTCCAAGACCTCCAGTTGCTTTGAATTGGTGTTGATTGGTCAATGGGTTCACTGTATCAAACCGGTCAACTACCTTATTGCTTTTGAAAAAAAAAAATGGATATTTGGTTAGTGTGTGAAATAAACACAACTTACTATTAGAGATGGCGATAATGAATGAGTTCATTGTATAGACCCGTCAACTAAATGTATCAATTAAACACAACTTATTATTAGAGTTGAAGATTTTGGAAAATGTGTCTAATCATTTTACTAAATACATTGGTAATCTAAATTTGCAAAATTTATTTCTTTTTTATACAAGAGATGGTATAAGATATAAAAGGTTTCCAAGTAAAATAGTCATCTCTAAGTTTGATGATTTTTTTTTTAATAATAATTGTGTCTAAACTCTTACTATAAAAACATTTTTTCAACTTACCATTTTTCGTGTCAACTTACCATTTTTCATTTTGTCAACTTACCATTTTTCCTTGTCAACTTACCATTTTTCCTCTTTATTATAGTTGAATCTTGAGTGGCCTTAAAATAACTTGTGAACAACACTTTTCCTTCATGTAAACAACACTTTTCCTTCCTGTTGTTCTTGATTCCATGTTGTTATTGATTCCATGGCTTTTGTGCTATAAAAAAACAGATTGGCAAATTTTAAAATAACCTATTAATAATGACATAGTAGCATTGTCACCGTAATCTTTTCATTTTATATAAGAATGTTTCAAAATAATAAGTGTAATACACTTAGGAAAAAATATGGTATATAACTACAAAATATGGTATATAAAAAATTAAAGCCATTTCATTGTCTCTCCCTATCAAAACTAGGTTTATGTTAACATGCAATTATGTTAACTTGTTATGAATTGACTTAGAATTGTGTAAAAATAACGTTTGTGCATAAATTCCTCTTCAAATTAACTATGCATGATGTATCAATTTACTATTAGTTTAAAACTTACCTCTTAGTTAATGATATTTGAGTGCTTATTTACTTGGTCCATTTTAGTGCAATGAATGATATTTGAGTGTTTATTTACTTGGCCCATTTTAGTGCAATGAATGATATTTGAGTGTTTATTTACTTGGCCCATTTTAGTGCAATGAATGATATTTGAGTATTTATTACTTGATTCATTCTAGTGTAATAATAGTTGGTGCTTTTATTCTAATGAAACTTATATTAATTTTCTTTTTGGAATATTTTAATAAATCTTGTATTAATTTTTGTATTAATTTGATTTTTTATTTTTTTATATATATTTTTTATTGGTTAAGATGTTGTAATATGACATAATTGAGCTTCAATTAAAATACTAGCTAGTATGAAGGTTCTGACAATGCATTTTCCAATGCAATGGATGTCCTTGATCTGTCATCAACACATCACAAGCTTATTCATGATGGTGATTTGTCCTCTGCACACCACTCCAATATGTCCTCTACACAAGGTTCTAAGGTAGTACACAAACTTATATGTCCTCTACAGAAGGTTCTCATGGTAATACACAAGGTTTTCATGGTGGTACACAAGCTTCTTCATGGTGGTAACTTGCACTAGGGAGTGAAAATGATCAAGTACTTTGTATCTATCTCTTGATCCATTGACTATACCAGCGTTGTAATACATCATACCTAAGCAAGTTTTGTGTGCTTCATGGTGGTAACTTGCACTAGGGAGTGAAAATGATCAAGTACTTTGTATCTAAATCATGATCCATTGACTATACCAGCATCCTAATACATCGTACCTAAACAAGTTTTGTGTGAATATTTTTAGAAGGACTTGTAGGAATATTTCTAGAAGGACTTGCACCAACAAACAATAAGAGTGAAAAAAGTGTGTGATTGATATCCATAAAGTTCAAGTTTCAAGAAACAATGTAATAATTGGTCTACTTTACTATAGTAATTTCTTCTCTTTTAAGTTTTAACCTATAGTTATGAAAATTGATTTCTGATTGAATCTCTTTTATCCTATAGTAATTTCCTCTCTTTTAAGTTTTAACCTATAGTTATGAAAATTGAATTCTGATTGAATCTCTTTTATCTTTGAAATGGATCTTGAATATTGCAATGCAATGTATACATTTGATATTATTAATGTTACACACATGTAGGATGACCCTAAAGTAGAATGCACAGATTCCTTAGTTTATCCCTACTACCATTTAATTTTAGAGATTTTTGAGGTGCATATGTAAGTAGACATAAACATTTAGTCCTTATTCTAACTCGTGACGTTTACTAAATTCTAGTGTTAAAGAAGCATACCCTTGTGCTGCATCTGAACCCGAGGAAGCCCCAGGGAATTGTCATTAAGTTTTCAAAGGAGCCTCGTCGTTGGTCCACGACTCCATTTCCTCCCTCACAAGAGCTCCACTTCTTGTGATGGTTGTCGTTATTAGACTCCAGTAACACTCTCGCGGCTGTAAAGTCCGGCGTGGAACTCGAATTCTGACCATAAGTATTATTGTGATGACATCGCCATATATTCCTCACAATGCTATGCTCCATATCATCTTTTTGTTTAAAATCAAGGAGCTAATCCACTGTGCTCCATCTCACCTTTTTGTTCTTCGTCAATACGACGCTTAAACTCGAGGAACTGAACCACTGTTCTTCTGTGAATATAATAAGCCTGGTCCTTTGGACTGAACTCTCCACCTCCTTCTCTGGTGTCAAAAGAGATTTTCACATCATAAGCGATCTTCTGCCTTCAGCGTCTTCTGCCTTAACATCCTGCCTCTGCGCTTCGACGATGTGAGCTTCTCCAATGTCCTTCTTTTTCTCCGGACACTCGTAAGACTTGTGCCCATTCTTTCCACATGTGAAGCATGTAATCACTCCACCTCTTCCTCTTCCTCTACCTCTAGTATGAGGAAAAGTGTTGTTGTCAGCATAATCTCCTCTCTACTCAGTATGTTGTCGTTTCTGTTCAGTATATTTCCCTCGCTGTGAACTTCCACCTCTCTCAATGCGAGTCTGAGGTTTCTTCCAGTCTACCTTGGGCTTCTGGGTTCTGTCCTGGGAAACTGACTTGCCTCTGGTCTAACTTCCGCCTTGGCCCCTCTGACTCTGATTTCAGCTCATCTTCTCTTCAGCTTTCAGAGCCATCTGGTAAGCATCTTCCACCATTCGGATGGTAACCATGCTCATATCATCCTCGATATCATATCTCAGGTCATTCATATACCTGGCAACCTTCTCATCATTGCTCTCTCGATGACCTGCCCTGATGTTCAGCCTATAGAATTCCTCAGTATATTCTTTCACTGTCATCATCTTCTGTCTCAGATTCTACATTCTCCTGAACAGAGTAATTTGATAATCCCTGGGGATGAATTTCGCCTTCATCTTCACGATCATTTTGTCCCAGCTCTTGATCTTTTTCTTTTCCTTGCAGTGTCTATCAGCTTGTAGTTCATCCCACCAAAAAGTTGCATGTCCTTTCAGTCTAGTGAAAACATGCTTGAATTTCTTGTCTTCTTATCATCTTCGTAGTCGAAGTATGTGTCTAGATCTCTAATCCAGTCTAGAATTTCCTCTGCATCCAAGTTTCCCTCATAAACTGGAATGTCCATTTTCTCTCTTACACCCATCCTGGCAATAGCTCTGATCAAACGTTCATTTGATGCATCTTCAGCTGCAACTTTCTCCTCACGTTCAACCTCCACTTCACTCTCGAAATCACTCAGATCCCCTGTACTGACTGTGCGTCTTTACGCTGTCTCCATGTCTTCGAGTCTAACTCAGAGATCATGCATCTGTCTCTCCATAACTAGATCTGTCATCTGCCTGTCTCTTCTCCTCGGCATTTCCCTATCCTCTGGATCGGGTGACTGTCTATCTCTCCTTGGCGGCATGGTGAATTCTCTTTCCCTTCTACAGAAAGAAAATAACCTTTCTGTGCTCTGATACCAAACTGACACAGCACGCGCTCACAAGCACATCTGCTCATAGGATATTCTCTTTCTCCATGGCCCCGAAGAACTCAAATTTTCTTCTATTTCCCTATTGGGAAATCTGCACCCACAACAATCTTCGTGCGATCCCCTCTTTGTACTCGGGAGATCGGAACTCACGACTTCGCGGGTCCAATGATCGAGCGTAGGCCTCTCGAACCCCCGAGACCTGACAACCAATCAACGCTGACCTTCTCCTATCGGGGTTTTCTCTATCGCGATTTCACCACTCATGATGTCAAACAACTCACTTTACCGACTCCTGACTCCCGATATGCTGAAACCCCGACACACGCACGAGTTTGACTTTTCGATGCCTTCATTCCATCGGCATTTCAGACTTCATGGTATCGCGAATCCTGGTGTAATTGTTTCTAAACTTCTCATTGCAAAACTCCGATAAGACGTGCCACCTATCCACCTACCGACTCCGCTGTGGCCCCACACTAATTTTCGACTGTCAAAATATTGCGTTTTGCGATTTCGCGATTCCTGCTGCTATGATCACGGGAATTCAACCCATGAAACTCTGATGGGTGATTTCCCGTGTAGATCCTATGGACCTTGTGACTCGGATCAACGACTCTTCCCCTCCTGAGCTTTAAACCCCTCGGGAATACCTGCAGTATCTCCCTTGCACCTCCGCGAGATCTAATGGCTCCTAGAGATTCGTGGATTCTCCTTAGAGAATATCGTCCGTCCTTCCTTACTTGGCGATTTCTGCGAATAACCAAGTGTTCCTCCACGAAACTCGTCCTCCTGCGTGCAAACTTTCTGTGAAACCCCTTTGACGATTACTCAAAGGTCCTATACCTCTTGAGATTTTCCACGACCTTCACGTCCTTTGAAGACTTCAATTTCCTCTGAAGTTTCTCCAACTTCGAGCTTTCAGATATCCCTTGCACGCACTCCTTGCGGCATCTTTTCAACACTTCCCAGTGTTGAATCCTTTCGACTTTGTCCACTCCTGCAGAAACAGTCTTCAAATGCTTTACTCAGGTTCGCAACCCTGAGATTTCTCTTGGCCTGCACACTCCTTGCACGGCTCCTGTGCCTAACTACACCTTTGTGGAAATGAGAACAAAAGTAAAACTATCTGAGCTTCAGAGACGCAACCCTGAATTCTTGTCGACGCACTCCTTGCGGACACTTCAACTGTACTCCTTGCAGGAATTCTTACTCAGATAGAGAAACAATTGAAACTCATTCTTCCTTCCTCTCAGACTTCAATTCAAACATGAAATCATATACATAGCATATAAAGAAAATGTATGACAGGAAGCAAACATTCATGAGCATATCATTCAACATCAATACACAGAGAACAACACAAACCGTGAATTTGAATAAACTTCTTCTATTAATCCAAATATCTGTACATGGGTGTTCTTACACAACTCTCTGCTTTCTCTTGCTCTTCCTGTTCAATAATGTTGCTTCAATCTAATAATACAATACACAAATGAGGGTGTCTATATCCCGTTTCCCTCTTGCGCTCTAAAAACTGTCTAATCTAGAATTAAATTCTATCTACCTTACATTAACTACTTTAAATGCCTTCTACCTACTAAGTACGAGAGCTAAAGGCTCAAGGTCCATTACATTATACAAGTGCGCCTTCTCTTAATGACTCATTTAAGATCGCGCAACAACTTCCAAGGTGATTTTCAAAATTTGTTCTGGCGCTCGTCCAACTGTCTCTTGCCTTCCGCACTGGCTCGCTTGATGTGGGAGATGCTCCTGCATCATAGTCCCTTGCTTGAAAACTTTCATGGGCTTCTGACCATGAGCTCCTGCACGGTCTGCCCATGCTTCAGTATCTCTGTCTCGGTCTCCCAGCTGGCATCTTCAACTGGATGATTCTTCCATTTGACCAGATATTCAAAGTATTGCTTTCGCTTGGTCCTCCTGCTCACTCTCTTGTCCAGTATGCACTCCATCTATGGTTTATCTGCAACTGGCATCTACTTCTTCCACTGAATCATTGGCTGTTCATTTTCTTCTTCTACTTCTTCAGGTTTATATGGGTACAAATCTAAGACATTGAGTATCGAAGAAATTCCGATCCCATCGGGTAATTCAATTTCATAAGCATTTGCCCCAAACTTCTTCAAGACCCTACATGGCCCGATTTTCTTCATTTTCGTCTTATTATATGTTCCTCTCGGGAACCTTTCCTTTCTCAAATGTGCCAGAATCAAATCACCAACCTCAAACTGAAGTTGTCTCCTGTGCTGATCTGCTCTACGCTTATACTCCTGATTTGAATTCTGCAACTGCTCCTTCACCTGACTGTGAAGTTCCTTTATCGCCTCTGCAAATTCTTCTGCACTAGCGCTCCTAGTAGCAGTCTTCTCTGAATCCCTTAGTTCAAAAAATCCTCTTGGCTACATACCATATATAATGTGAAACAGACTCTTCCCTGTGCTTCGGTTGACTGATTCGTTATACGCGAACTCTGCCTGTGGCAATATATGGTCCCATTGGCTGTGGTGCTTTGTCACCAAGATTCTTAACAAATCTCCCAGAATTTTGTTTACGACTTCCGTCTGTCCATCCATTTGAGGATGATACACTGAACTAAACAACAAGTTAGTTCCCAGCTTCTTCCATAAGGTCCTCCAAAAATTCCCTATGAACTTCGTATCTCGATCTGAAACTATACTTCTCGGCAAACCATGAAGTCGAATGACCTCTTTGAAAAACAAGTTCCCGATGTGAGTCGCGTCACTGGTTTTTTGACATGGAATGAAGTGTGCCATCTTGGAAAATCTATCCACTACCACAAAGATCGAATCATAACCTCTTTGTGTTCTTGGCAACCCCAATACAAAATCCATGCTAATTGCATCCCACGACCTCTCTGGTATGGGAAATGGTTGATAGAACTGTGCATTCTGCTTCCTCCCCTTCGAATGCTGGAAAATTCTGCATCTGTCCACGAATCTCTTGACATCTGCTCGCATTCCTGACCAATAATATGACTCATTCAACTTTGAGAACATCTTTTCATGACCAAAGTGCCTTGCTAATCCTCCACTATGTTTCTCCTTTAGCAAGTTCTCCCTCATGGAGAATTTCAGAATACACAGTTGATTGCCTTTAAATAACAATCCTCCCTGGATCATGTATTCTATCCATTGGCTCCTATCTCTGAGAACTGGATTCTCAACTGCTTCATACGCCTCCTTGAAATCCTAATCTTCTGCTTACATGTTCCTAAGATCCTCAAAACCCAACGTTTTGACTCGGAACTCCTGCAACAAAAAACACTTCCTTCTCAAAGCATCAACAACTTTGTTAGTAGTACCAGAAATGTGTTTAATCACAAATGTGAAATTATGCATATACTCAACCCATTTTACATGTCTCTGATTCAACTTCTCCTGTTGAGTCACAAACTGCAATGCATGATTGTTACTGTACAAAACAAATTCTTTAGGGATCAAGTAATGCCTCCATTTCTTCAACGCTTGTATGATAGCATAAAATTCCTTATCATATGTGGAGTACTTCAGTTTCACTTCATTCAGCTTCTTGCTGAAGTATACTATCGAGCTGTCTTCCTGACTCAAGACTGCCACGATTGCAAATCTGCTTGCATCGCATTTCACTTGAAATGTTTTCTGGAAATCCGACAACACCAGAACTGGTTGTTCCGTAATCTTCCTCTTCAACAGATTAAAACTTTTCTCAGCCTCTTTTGTCCAGTGAAAAGATTTATGTCTTTTCTTCACTGTATCCATCATCGCTGCATTAATTCCACTGAAATTCTTGATGAACTTCCGGTAGAAACTAGCCAATCTGTGAAAACTTCTTACCTCAAAAATGTTCTTCGGTGACGACCAATTCTTGATTACCTCCACCTTATCTGGATCCATCCTCAACTCATCTGCAGAAATAACAAACCCCAAATAAATGAGCTCTATCTTCATGAATGAGGACTTCTTCATGTTTATCAACAGTTTCTCCTGTTGTAGTTTCTACATCACTGTAGCCAAATGCTTCAAGTGTTCAGCCACTGATTTACTGAAAATCAGTAATTCATCCAAATACACGATGACAAATTTTCCGATGAACTTCCTCAGGACTTTGTTCATCAACCTCATGAAGGTACTCGGTGCATTTCTTAAGCCAAATGGCATAACAAGCCATTCATACAACCCTTCATTTGTTTTGAATACAGTCTTCCATTCATCACCTTGTCTCATGCGAATCTGATGATAATCGCTTTTCAAATCAATCTTTGAAAATTATTTTGCTCCACTCAAGCAATCCATTAGATCATCCTTCCTTGGCAATGGAAATCTATACCTGACGGTTATCTTATTAATCACCCTTGAGTCAGTACACATCCTCCAACCTCCATCTTTCTTCGGACTGAGTACTATTGGAACAACACATGGACTCAAGCTTTCCCTGACCAAACCTTTGTCCAACAAGTCCTAGACTTGTCTTTTAACCTCTTCATTCTCTTGCGGCGTCAATCTGTACGCGGCTTTGTTTGGCAAACTGGCTTCTGGTATGAGATCAATATGTTGACTCACACTCTAATTGGTGGCAACGAATGAGGTAATTCATCCACTACTATATCAGCGAACTCTTCCAGTAGTTCCTGAATTTCCTTTGGCAAATCATCCACTCTTGTACTAGTCAGAACAATCTTCGGCTTTCTGACCACAAAGAACTGTGGATCCTCCTTCTTCTTAACCTCTATAAGAAATTCCTTCCCACTCATGAGAAGTATTGTGTTGCTTACTTCCGGTTTCACCTCCTTATCCTTAATTGGAAGCAACATGTGTGTCCTCCCATTCTTCTCTAGGGTGTATGTGTTCATTCTCCCATCATGAATCACATTCCTGTCATATTTCCATGGTATACCCAGAATAGATGAAAAACATCCATAGGAATAACATCACATAATATCTTATCATTATATCCTCCTATCTTAAACTTAACCAAGAATTGTTTAGTGATAGTTACTTGGTGTCCCTTCGGTAGCCACGAAATTTTGTATAGGCTTGGATGATCAGTCGTCTCCAGCTCCAGCTTTTCTACCATCTCGGTTGAAATGAGATTATCCATGCTACCACTGTCTACTATGACCTTGCATACCCTGTTCTTGGTCTTGCAAGCAGTCCTAAAAAGGTTGGTCCTTTGGACTAAAATCTCCACCTCCTTCTCTGGTGTCAAAAGATCTTTTCGCATCATAAGTGATCTTCCGCCTTCAGCATCTTCTGCCTCAACATCCTGCCTCTGCGCATTGGTGATGTGAGCTTCTCCAATGTCCTTCTTTTTCTCTGGACACTCATAAGACTTGTGCCCATTCTTTCCACATGTGAAGCATGTAATCACTCCACCTCTTCCTCTTCCTCTACCTCTTGTACGAGGAAAAGTGTTGTTGTCAGCATAATCTCCTCTCTGCTCAGTATGCTGCCCTTTCTGTTCAGTATATTTCCCTCGCTCTGAACTTCCACCTCTCTCAATGAGAGTCTGAGGTTTCTTCCAGTCTTCCTTGGGCTTCTGGGTTCTATCCTGGGCAACTAACTTGCCTCTGGGATGACTTCCGCCTCGACCCCTCTGACTCTGCTTTCGGCTCAGCTTCTCTTCAGCTTTCAGATCCATTTGGTAAGCATCTTCCACCGTCCAGATGGTAACCATGCTCATCTCATCCTGGATATCATATCTCAGGCCATTCATATACCTGGAAACCTTCTTTTCATCCCTCTCTCGATGAGTTGCCTTGATGTTCAGCCTGTAGAATTCCTCAGTATATTCCTTCACTGTCATCAGCTTCTGTCTCAAATTCTGCATTCTCCTAAACAGAGTAATTTGATAATCCTTGGGGGTGAATTTCTCCTTCATCTTCGCGATCATTTTGTCCCAGCTCTTGATATTTTTCTTTCCCTTGCAGAGTCTATCAGCTTGTAGTTCATCCCACCACAAAGCTGAATGTCCTTTCAATCTAGTGACAACATGCTTGACTTTCTGGTCTTCTTCGACATCTTCATAGTCGAAGTATGTGTCTAGAGCTCTAATCCAGTCTAGAAGTTCCTCTGCATCCAAGTTTACCTCATAAACTGGAATGTCCATTTTCTCTCTTGCACCCATCCTGGCAATAGCTCTGATCAAATGTTCATTTGATGCATCTTCAGCTGCAACTTTCTCCTCACGTTTAGCCTCCACTTCACTCTCGAAATCACTCAGATCCCCTGCACTGACTGTGCATCTTTGTGCTGTCTTCATGTCTTCGAGTCTAGCTCGGAGATCACGCATCTGTCTCTCCATAACTGGATCTGTCATCTGCCTGCCTCTTCCCCTTGGCATTTCCCTATCCTCTGGATCGGGTGACTGTCTATCTCTCCTTGGCGGCATGGTAAATTCTCTTTCTCTACTACAGAAAGAAAAGAACATTTTTGTGCTCTAATACCAAACTGACGCAGCATGCGCTCGCAAGCACATCCTCTCATAGGATCTTCTCTTTCTCCACGGCCCCGAAGAACTCAAAGGTTCTTCTATTTCCCTATCGGGAAATCTGCACCCACAACAATCTTTGTGCGATCCCCTCTTTGTACTCGGGATATCGGAACTCGCAACTTCGTGGGTCCAATGGTCGAGCATAGGCCTCTCGAATCCCCGAGACCCGACAACCAGTCAATGCTAACCTTCTCCTATCGGGGTTTTCTCTATCGCGATTTCACCACTCGCCATGTCAAACAACTCACTTTACCGACTCCCGACTCCCGATATGCCGAAACCCCAACACACACGCGAGTTTGACTTTTCGATGCCTTCAGTCCATCGACATTTCGGACTTCATGGTATCGTGAATCCTGATGTAATTGTTTTGGAACTTCTTGCTGCAAAACTCCGATAAGACATGCCACCTGTCCACCTACCGACTCCGCTGTAGCCCCACAATAATTTTTGACTGTCGAAATATCGCGTTTCATGATTTCGCAATTCCTACTGCTATGATCACGGGACTTCAACCCATGAAACTCCGATGGGCGATTTCCCATGTAGATCCTACGGCCCTTGTGACTCAGATCAACGACTCTACCCCTCCTGATCTTTAAACCCCTCTAGAATACCTGCAGTATCTCCCTTGCACCTCCGCGAGATCTAAAGACTCCTGGAGATTCGTGGATTCTCCTCAGAGAATACCTTTCGTCCGTCCTTGCTTGGCGATTCCTGCGAATAACCAAGTGTTCCTCCACGAAACTCGTCCTCCTGCGTGCAAACTTTATGTGCAACCCCTTTGACAATTACTCGAAGTTCCTATACCTCTGGAGCTTTTCCACGACCTTCATGTCCTTTAAAGACTTCAATTTCCTCTGAAGTTTGTCCAACTTCGATCTTTCAGAGATCCCTTGCATGCACTCCTTGCGGCAGCTTTTTAACACTTCCTAGTGTTGAATCCTTTCGACTCTGTGCACTCCTGCAACAATTGTCTTCAAATGCTTCACTCAGGTTCGCAACCCTGATATTTCTCTTGGTCTGTGCACTCCTTGCATGGATCCTGTGCCTAACTGCACCTTTGTGGAAATGAGAACAAAAGTAAAACTATCTGAGCTTTAGAGACGCAACCCTGAATTCTTGTCGACGCACTCCTTGCGGACACTTCAACTACACTCCTTGCAGGAATTCTTACTCAGATAGAGAAACAATTGAAACTCATTCTTCCTTCCTCTCATACTTCAATTCAAACATGAAATCATATACATAGCATATAAAGAAAATGTATGACAGGAAGCAAACATTCATGAGCATATCATTCAGCATCAATACACAGAGAAAAACACAAACCGTGAATTTGAATAAACTTCTTCTATTAATCCAAATATCTGTACATGGGTGTTCTTACACAACTCTCTGTTTTCTCTTACTCTTCCTGTTCAATAATGTTGCTTCAATCTAATAATACAATACACAAATGAGGGTGTCTATATCTCGTTTCCCTCTTGTGCTCTAGAAATTGTCTAATCTAGAATTAAATTCTATCTACCTTACATTAACTACTTTAAATGCCTTCTACCTACTAAGGACGAGAGATGAAGGCTCAAGGTCCATTACATTATACAAGTGCGCCTTCTCTTAATGACTCATTTAATATCGCGCAACAACTTCCAAGGTGATTTTCAAAATTTGTGTTGGCGCTCGTCCAACTGTGTCTTGCCTTCCGTGCTAGCTCACTTGATGTGGGAGATGCTCCTGCATCACCCATCATTAGATTATTTTGAAATCAAAGACACCTACATTTAGTTTTATCTTATTCTGTTTCTTTTATCTTATAAATTATATTCATTATGACATTTGTTGCTAAGAGGAAGAAGACACTTGCTCGTTGACTAGGTGAGATTTTGAAAGACACCTACATTTAGTTTTAATTTATTCTATTTATTTTATTCTATAAATTAAATTCATTTTGACATTTGTTGCTAAGAGGAAGCGGACACTTGCTCGTTGACCAGGTGAGATTTTGAATTAATAAGCCCCTTTCCATACATACTTGCAAGGTCTAATTGCGTAACAAAGGAAATTGGTCTTGTATTGACACATAAGTCACAACTCTCAAAATTAGATTTATTTTTTGGTTAAAATCTAGAGTTAAACTTGAAGGGTTGCTTGTGCTTATTAGTCCCCACAGAAGGAAATGCTATGTATTTCTTATTTTATTATATTCTTTTTGGATATTTGGTCCTAATTTGATGGGAAATAAATTGCCATTACATTTTTTGTTCTCAAAGTTGGCACTCTGCGACTACTTACATTTTTTATTTCCACGTTATCTCTCTAACCCTCATGTCGCCTCTCTCACCCTAAAATTTCTTTTTCTCATGATATTTCGTATTCTGAGAGTGCCATAAGGTTGACTCTCTACATGCTTGAGATTTCCTCTCTCCACATTGCTTCTTGAGATTTCCTATCTATTTTGAGATTTCCTATCTATTTTGCTTGGCGCTTCAAATCAACCTAGCTAAAATCAACCGTAAGGTTTTCATCCTCATTAATTTTTAAGAATCTCCTAAAAGACATAAGACATAGTTATTACATTGAATTGTTAAAATAACAAAATTGCTTAATTTTTAAGAATCTTTTTTCTTTTAAATTTGAATAGATTGTAATACCATAGAGCTTAAGAAATACATAGTCCATGCTTTGAATTGTTAAAACAATAAAATTGCTTAGATAATAAGTATTGAAGTGTACTTGAAGAACACAAAGTGGAAATAGGGATCATGTAACTGGTCACTTCTAATCTAATCATGTAAAATCGGTTGGCAACATCTAATTCTGTCTTTTTGGGCTTGACATCGAATCTGAACCTTGTTCCTCTGATTGAGCATTAGCTATAGCATTTCCTTCTAGTTACGAATTGGCGTGGATAATGGCATATCCATTTGTGGATGATTATAGCTCAGTAAGCTCACACCCTCCAATAACCAACTAGTGTTAAAACACTAATCATAAGTTAGTTTGTTAGTTAAGTTAACCTAATTGTTATACAGTTACATGACAGTTATGGTCTTTTGTATTATATATGTACATCTATGTACATGATGATTTACAGAAGCATTGATGAATAGAGTATGCCTTTTTTGCCTTTGTTTATTTATCTCTGTTCTTCATAGTTTTCTGATTGCTTCAGTTATTTACATTATGTTTCTGCTATTTTCTTCATTATGAATCTAACAGTGGTATCAGAGCCAAGCTAATGAGAGCCATTGAAAAATTGTGAGAGGCGAATCATTCTTGTTGACTGGATCGCTTCTCTCCATGGGAAATCGATGTTGGTGCGCCGAGAAAGAGAAAGGAAGATCGCTCGCAGCCTTTGCGTGGAGGAGAGAAGGAAAGATCGATGCTACTGGTGAATTTGTTGGCTGCTCCGAGGAGAAACTCGAATTGCTAGAAGGACTGAGCCATTTGATTTAAGGATGGTGTGGCGTGGATTTAGTGGGCGATAGGGAGTAACAAAAAGATCCTCAGTTTGTGAGGAGATGCTAAGACCAAGTTGTGCCTGTAAGAAGCCTTAAAGCCTGCATCTAAACCTGCATAAGTTTTAAATAATCTGCATATATTATTTTAAATGAAGCTTTGCTAGTGGCGATTGGCGATTGGAGAAATCACAATCTGATGAATATAAGTTGGAGGAATTAGAAATATTTATTTATTTTTAAGACAAGGACTGGAAAAAATATTTTATTTTAATTTTAACGGAGGATGCTTATAAAAAATGTTTATTTTAAAGGAAGACATAATATTTTTGGAGGAGTAAAGTTAAAAAATACGAAAGTTTGTTGATGGAGGATTTCTATTGAAGGGAAAATCAATATTTTCGTTCAAAGTATGCTCTTGGGATCTTTTGGTATTTTGGAATGGAGCAATATCAATTTTTAAATATCCCTTTTTACAAAAGGTAAATTTAAAAGGCTTGGTGTGAGAGCATTTAGAAAGAATTTATTATATGAAGTATAAAGGATAAGAAGATTGAAAATTTATATGGAGGAGCTCTCTCCATTATAATTAAAGTATATGAAGTTATAAGGGTTTCTTATCATAGAGGATTTATAAGAACTATTGTTAAGAGAGTTTGTCAATATGATTTTTGTAATGGAGTTATAAGGTAGCTGTAAAAATAAATAAATAAAAATGGTTCAACAAATTGTATTTGGTGTTATTTGTACATCCACCTGAAATTGAATAAGGGGGTCTATCTTAGGATCTTTGTGTGTGTATTAGGATCTTTGTGTGAGTCATTGTTTATCCTATAGTTTTTGGCACATGTATGCACCAGACGATCACTCTTGGCATGCACGACAGAATACATAATTAAATTTTGTGGCATCAACATACAAGCATCTCTCTTCCAAACTCTACATAATGGCAAGAATTGAAGAACTATTTACAATATTGCACACATTAATTAACTCAACTACAGAATCTACAATTGCAATAAACAGGTGCACCCTCAGCACAATGATTACTTGTTTACAAGTAACGCACAAGAAGATTGATATGTTCAAACATCAAAACAAGTTGTTGTCCGATGAGTTAAGTTTGCTTCGACACCAAGAATGTGATTTTAATGATATCAAGGATGAGAATGAAGACGCTCAGTTGACTAGTTATGAAAAACATGAAGATCAGTTAGATGAAGTCCCTATGTCAGAAAAAGTTGCGGATAAATGCATTGTTCGACCATGGGAAGACTTACGATTTAAACAAAACCGATATGGACTAGGATATGAAAATGATGCTAACAACCTTTTTCATATTCCTAATTATAGCGAACCTATTTTCTTTGTGAGTGTAGGTTTTTTGAATGATGATAAGACGACAAAGCTTGCGAATATTGGTAAGGAACAGGTACAGGATATAGTTGATGATGATGTTGCTAATCGGTCGAATAAAGAACCCATACAGTGAAAACACTGTCACCGGTTTGGCCATGATAAGTCAAACTGTTTTGATCTTCACCCATGCAAAATTTGTGGGAAGACAAATCATCCCTTAGTAAGGTGTCAAAAGCGCAAGCGGAAACAAATTCATTTTGAATGGTTAGGGAATTGGCGTTGGCATTTGGAAGCCAATTTGTTGGAGCAGTCTTATCACCGGATTTATACACAAGTACAGTCGTACTTGATTGGAGATATTTCTACAGTTGATGGACATGAATGTTTTTCAAGATTTGATGATTTATGGTATGATCGGGGCCCAGTTGATGTAGTCTTCTGAGTTGAAGATCGAGTTTTCAGACTCCGCCGGAAGACAGTTTGATGTGTTGGATCTCTTCTTGGCCATACTTGCGAATGACGGTCAAGGGAATTGGAACCACTTGTCCCTAACAGGGGGGAAATATAGTTGAGTCATGTTCCAAGTTTGATTTTGAGTCAGGTTCCAAGTTTGATTTTGAGCCTGTGAATAGATGATCAAGTATGCAACCTAGTTCTTGGTATGCAATCTTGTTCTTGAACATATTGTTGTTGATGGTTTGTGGTCAGCTTAAAACCACCAATTGAGCAGAAGACATGGAGTTCTGCTTGTTATATTTTCAGATTTTTGAGCCTTGATCTCTTGTTAGTTTATGGTCAACTTAAAACCATGCCATTTAGTAGAAGACATCATCTTTTGCTAGACATTCGGTTTGTGGTCATCTCGAAACCACCAGATTGGTTTGTGGTCATCCTGAAACCACCAGATGAGTTTGTGGTCAACCTTAAACCACCAATTTAGTAGAAGACATCAACTTCTGCTATTTTCTTTTCAGAGTTCAGAGAGCATCTTCAGCCGGCCTTCTGAATATTCGCTTGACACATGTGATTGTCAAGTAGTGGCAGTTTTTCAGGAAAGAACGAAGTTATGATTAAGGGGGGATGTTAAAACACTAATCATAAGTTAGTTTGTTAGTTAAGTTAACCTAACTGTTATACAGTTACATGACAGTTATGGTCTTTTGTATTATATATGTACATCTATGCACATGATGATTTACAGAAGCATTGATGAATAGAGTATGTCTTTTCTGCCTTTGTTTATTTATCTCTGTTCTTCATAGTTTTCTGATTGCTTCAGTTATTTACATTATGTTTCTGCTATTTTCTTCATTATGAATCTAACAACTAGGTATAATGGAAAAAAGGTCAACTTTTCTAATTAATGCGATGAACTTGATTCTTTCTTTTCCCATCCAACTCTGTATACCAGACTAAAGAACAAGCTCATGCCTAGCTTGGCATGAGCACCATCATTGTTCTTGTTTAAACATTATCAAGTGTTGTTTGGCATATTCAACTTTTTATTTTAATAACCTGTAAGAGATCTCAACAACGCTAAGGATTTACTCATGGGATGGTCCTTTTGAAACAACCTAAAAGATGAAGATGGTGTACACAATTTTAAATATGTAGGAAACTTCAATAGGTACAATAGCTACGATTTTTAGAGTCGCCAAGGATTTACAATTCTCTTTCTACTGTTAAAATGCACGATGCTACTTTGAGAGAAATTACCCTGAATGAAGATAGACACTTAATTGTTTTCTCTTTATGTACAAAAGAGCCTTTTCTCATCCAATGTCAATTATTTGGCCTTTAGATATGAACTTCCCTATGCAAACAATTTAGCTAATGAATTGTTCGAAGAAGTTTATTAAACCCTTTTTATCCCTTACCACCTCATCTCATATTTTGTTAGGAATATTCAATGCCCAGAACAACAAAATCAACGTAACACATGGCCAAACATGAGAGATTTGTTGAGGGGGACTCGTTAAACAAATACTACCAACAACAAAAAGTTGTTTCGTTGGCTATTTCTATCATTTTATTGAGTAACTGCCACAAGCATAGTTGTTGCATATATCAACCAGGGTATCCTACAACCACTTTCCTTATTATGTAGACGTCATTTTCTCCCAAAACTGGGTGGACCCAAATGTTCAAATCTATGGAGCGATTCTCGGATTCTGCTAGTTTATTTTAATCCTAAATTGAAATATGACTCCCAATTTGTGCAGGTTAAGGTTGCCCTTGAAACCTTTAGATATTTAACAACCACCTCATAATTAGGGAAAAATGGTAGTCGTTTTCTTTGAGTCCTTGAAAGACTAAAATATCACATAAAATTCTAACTCAAAGGTCTTAAACTAGAAGTAGGAGTAGTGCTTGTTAATTTTTCACAAAAAGCATGCTGGAAAAAATAATTATTAACTTTATGTTCTTGGATGTCAGTTGCTTCTCAAGAATGTTAACCAACAGCGTGAAAATAATGGCCTGGTAAGAAATCATTTCATTTTCAATCCTGGAAGAATATTTTCGTAGTTGTATGCAACTCAAAAACATTGTAGACACCCTAAATGCTCTATAGATCCTGTGCTACTGGAATGTGCAGTTTTTCAACATTTTTTTTTAGCAAGAGAATATAATAAGAACAACATACCATCTGAGAAGGAAAAGATCATTATATGGATTTTTTTATTTGTGTTTCTCGTGCTGCACATCGTTACAGATACATGAAAACAACAATTACTCAGAATTCAAAGCTCTATAAAAATAAGAAATCAATTGACCTGATCACATAGGATAGGATAAGTATGGGAATCATTGCCTATATGATCAAAACATATTAAAGAAAATAGATCTCAAAGATCTGAAAATTAAGATATAAGAAAAGGATGTTATATAGATACTACCACTGCAAAGCCTTCAGTACCCAGTGCTCCCGTTTCGACCAAGTGCTCCATATTATTGTGATGTTTCTCCTCCTTCAATGCCTTCTCGTGTTCAACAGACTCAACATTTACTGCACCATACGTATCTGCACTATGTGGCATCTTCTCATCACCATATTGCTTGCGGTGGAACAAATGGTGGTGTTGTTTTTCAAACTCTCATGATGGAAGGAAATAAACAAAATGAGTAAACATCGACATATACATTTAGTCAAATCATAGCATGTGCTGGTTTGCTGTTGTCAATAAATTTTTTCGTGAGTCATAACATGTTAGAATACACTTTTTTTTTGTTAATGTCCCAGAGTCATGCAGATCCATCTCCACGAAATATATGGAACAACATTGATTATTTATTTGAAAAAGTAAATGTGGATGCTCACTTTCTAGACGTGGCGGTGCGGGTGAGATAATCATGTATCTCATGGGATGATCAATAATAATAACTCCTTTCCTCTGGTTGCTGCATGAAAAACCATTATATTTCAAATTATTTAAAACATTTTTTTTCTAGCATTTGATTGTATACAAACATTGATCTCTTATTCCAGCTAAGGCGGTGTTGGCATTGGTAAAAGCAACCTCTCATTTATTATCATTTGATAATCTCTGCTAAGATCAATCATCAATGCCTCACTGTAGTTAAGGCATCTACATGCTGGAAAAATCTCCTCTTGGATGATCATTGCAGTCAAAGCATCTACATGCATACTCAAAACTCCACTTGGATGATGCTCCATGTGCATGAACAATACTCCACTTCAAATTGTCTCGGTTATGTACCATGATAATATCTCTCGCCTCGATTTTCCTTCAACCCTTCACTTATTTTCTCATCTTTTATACTCTTGTTTAAATTCTTTTGGGGTATATTAATGGCGTTAACAGGTGTTAACATTTACCATGTAATTTATATTATTTGTTGAAATTTATCATTGTAATTGCATATTTTATTTAAAAAACATTTATAATCAAAGTTCAAATAAAATACATATTTAATTTTTGTCCTAATAGATTTATCCTATGTTTGTATTGGATCATAGTCCTATTTCTATCATTAAATGAGTAAAAAAATTCAAAATAAAATATAAATTAAACGGGTAAAAATTTCAAAATAAAATAAAAAATATATCATGTTAAACTATCGAGGCTGTAGTAGGTAGCATGTTTAATGTTTTCTCGGTGGTATTCGAGTAAGTGTTAATGCTCCTCAAGGTTTCCATTTGTTTTTCTCGGCCTGGAGACACTACAATTGTTAATCACATTCATTGAGTTATCAACTAATGAAAAGCTTGTATTGGGGATCTCCATATCATAATTGTTTGATGAAGATCAATTAAATTTTCAGATTTGGATGTTGTGGGTGTTATGAATGCTTGTTTCTTTCACTTTCCAATAGTTCTCATGATCACATTTCCAATGGAAGTCGCACATTTATTTATGTGGGAGATACAATCCTCACCTTTATCTGTGCTCAAAACCTCATTAGAACGGTGGGTATTGTCATTGAAACTAGATTTCGAGTCCATGGAATTGTTACTATTATGAGCAACGTGCTTGTCTTCCTCCTCTCCCTCGCCAAACGAATTGCAGGTCTGAACATCATGGATTTATGCTTGTCTATTGTGGTATTCGAGCTACACTTTTTTGGTGATGAGATTTATGATGGGACTCAAACCCAAAACCCCATCGTCGTCGTTGTCAAAAGGGTTGGTGTATTTTTCACCTATGTTAGGCTTTATCATTTTGCAAGAAAGCTAAACTATTGAGGTAATGCAGGTTCGTCATTCGTTTCTTTGATCCACTAAAATTAATTGAACCACAAGAATGGACCAAGTTAGGGTTCCCACAGTTGACCATGATTATGAGATCATGAGAGATGTTGACAATCTAATCGTTCCAGTTTTAAAGGATTCTTTAAATATAGTGTTTTGTGTTAAATACGAGGCTTTTGGAGCTTAAATTGAATCTAATTTGTAAGGAGTACTCGTACTGTGCGTTTCTCCTCTTCTTCATCCCGAGGTCTCTAATGAAAAGGTTCGAAGAATAACATGGACAATTTTATGACAAGAAATCTGAGGGTTTGCGTGCAAATTGAAACCTATGTATCCCTCCCTTAATGATAGCCACCAATTACCAATATAGGTCCATGGCTCAGTTGAACGTAAGCTACATTTCTTGCAAAATCAAATCCCTCCATGTTTGTTTTTGCAATTGACTAATAATTGAGAAATTACTTGTATAGGTAAAGTATAGATATTGGTTTGTTTTTTCTTTTCCTTAAATGAGAAGTTAGTCTTCCTAAAATTCACTACATGTCCTTCTCAATGAAAGGAAATCACTATCTAAAGTTTCTCAGGAACTAATAGTTTAAAATGACTTTTAGCTGGCAGATTGCTAGGGAGTATTAGTATATTTGTTTTAAATTCTTCATTTTTTCACTTAATTTGCAAACGAGTCTGAAAAGAGACTGTTAGTAACTTACCAGGTCGAAAGGTAGTTGTATTGTTGTAGTATAGAAGGGTTGAATCCTAATATATGATATTTATCTTGTACCATAAAATAGGAGCTTCTATGGCTTTACTGGGTGATGTATCAGTACCACTGATTTCTTGTTGAGCTATGCTAATTACAAGTATAAATTATGTAAAAGGACTTATTTGAAGACCTATAATGGATGGTACCTTTAAGGAAAATCAATACGGATTGCATTGAGTACCACCAAGTAGGGCGTCACACATATTGCATTGAGTGCCACCAAGTAGGTCAGCGACGCCTAACGAGTCATTTCTAGATCTGTCAAGTGGTCATCCTTAGTTCAACTGTATGTGCTATTCGATCTTGGATTATTCTTCTAATTTAACCGTGTACAAGCTTTCAAGAGATCCTATCATAGAATCTTTCAAGAGATCATATGTGATATTCGATCTTGGATTCTTCCTTTAATTTAACCGTGGACAATCTTTCAAGAGATCCTATCGTAGAAGCTTTCAAGAGATCATAACGATACTTCTTTCCCACACGAGCTACAAGAGTCTATGCAATCTGTGACCATTTTCACAGTCCATATTCTTCAACAAGCTTCACAAGCAACCTACAAACCATAATTCATGATACAATTTAATTATCAAGCATTTTATCAAACGTCTATGGCATGTTTCACAAGTGTCCTACCCATAAATGAAAGAAAATGCAGAGATCACTGCAATTCAATCCCATTGTCATGATTCAATCCTAATTTCTAACCATTATGCATTTGTGGCAAATTTTCTAAAGGCTTCAAATTTTCTAAAGACCATAAAGATCATTGTGAAGTTCAGGAAGCAATTTACTTTTCTTCTTCTATGGTCCATTGGCCCATGATTACATTGGGTCTCTTGGCACCTCTGCTGGGACGCCTGATATGACGCTTTCTTGACACAATGTTCCTCTGCTTCTCTGGGAAATAATAATAATGATTATGATGATCAGGACCTCGACTGGTAGCAACAACACCAACACAGGAAAATTATTCTCGTAAGCAAAAAAACATATTCATTAAATAGAGACTGGACAAGCCACCATTGATAGTAGGTGAAATATGTTGGATATGTTTTTTATTCTGGTTGTCCAAAATATGAAACTTGATTGGTGGAGATAACATGGAATGATTTTCATAAAAACCTTCAATACGGGACGACCCAACACCAACTCCCACTAAAATAACTCCCCAACTCCCCATCTTTGGATCCAATATTGTTGTTGAGTACTGGTAAAAAATAATTAAAAAGTAGCTTTAAAGCTTTCCCAGTTGAAATAAAAAATCTTAAAGGACGCAATTCAATGATAACCATCAATTACTCAATTAGCCAAAAACTAAGAGGAACACTATCAATAACTAGAAGTTCATGCTCATTAGGATGTTTGTAGTTGACATTTGCACCACCTTCTTACACTCATCGTTGCTCTATAGAACACAAAAACATCTACTACACATTTTTCTCGTGCACATGTCTATCTAGGTCTTATAGATGTATACCCATTTACATGAAATTAATTATTTTTAGAATTTCAAAGTAAATACATTTTTTTTCTTCACGGTGACTTAATCATCACCAGTCTGCAAACTCTATACTACAGGCAGATAAAACTTCGTCAACCATTCATGTAGCTGAATTTTTTTCTTTTGTGGAGTCCTCTTTGGATGCTTGTTGTCTTTTCCAACAATCCTTCTTGAGATGCCCATATTTTCCATATGACCAACATCTTTCCTTATCCTTACTATCTTTTGACTTAGACCTGAATGTACTTTTATGATTTTGTTGGATCTTCTCATCATCTCCTCAGACAACAAAGCTCCCACAACATTATCATAATAAATGGTATATGTTTTTCTAAACCACATAGATGTGACCAGATGATCCCATGACTCAGTGTATTGAAAACATTCAAATGATCAACAAATTTGTACCTTCTTTTATCAATAAGTTGTACAATTATCTCTTCAAGAAGATTATGTTCATCAAGGAATTTTTCATATACAGACTCTCGAGTCTATTCCATAAACTTTTTGTTGTCTCCTCTCTAGCGATGTTAAACAACACTTCATCTTCTAGAGATAAATGAATGGTACTGAGCGCTCTTGCATCCAGATCTTCCTAGTCCTCGGCTGTGATGCTTGTTGGTTTCTTTGCTTTCCCACCAATGTATCTTACAATCCTTGTTGCATAAACAAACCCCACATCTTACACTTCCATAGCTTAAAGTTATTCTTGCTGCTGAATTTCTCCACCTCAAACTTACAACCATGCACTTTCTTCACTAGCATAAAAAACCATCCAAACCACTTCACTTCTTATAATAGAGTCGTCTTAATATGGAGGAATAATGGTATTTCAAAGTCGAACCCCAAAATATTTAAGTAAAAGTAAAAAGTTTAAAAAAAATTGTTTAATGTATATTCCTTAAAACCTTACAAAGTTGACCCTTTATAAAATATACGTTATAACATCCTCCCATTAATTTACCGCGGAGATCCTCTTATAAAGTATATGTTGTGCATAATAAAAAATCCATACATGTTCTCTATTCATTTACCTTGTTTGTTGTGCATACATTACCTTCCACGGTTATTGCTTCCTCCAACAAGACATAGGATACAATGACAAACATTTATCGCACCAGTCAAGCAACCTGAGGTGCGATTATGATAAGAGTTATCGCTACTATCGCTCCCCCCTATCGTTCCAGTCAAGCAACCTGAGGTGAGATTATGACAGAGTTCTCACCTCTGCATACGAATCAGTTCGCTTAAACGGAAAAACACAATCTTCTCGTCTATTATTTCCAACTAAGCTTTGATACCACTTGTTAGGTAGAAAAAACATAAAAAAAGGTATATTTAATAGTAAATAAAAAAATATCAAGAACAAATCAAACATAACAAAAATCACACAAAAATCACACAATTGACACAATGATGGAAATTCAATACGAGAAAAACCATTGGACAATGATAATCAATATTCTTATTATTCAAGGGAGAATTGGAATAGCTACAACCATCCTCTCCCCTCTTCCCACAAATTGTGTTACACTACATTGATCATTTCTCTCTTCACCTCTATGGGTATGCTCATATATATAACATATATCAAACAGTTAGACAAAATAATTAGAATATGATCCACCAATGTTACACAAACTATTCACTATAGTGTGCATGCATGCACATTATATTTGCGTGCAACCACATGAGAAATTAGTTGACACATTTGAGTACATATTTTGAAAAAGTTCTTTGGTTATTGATTTATTTCCTAAAAAATTGTTACCTTTCTACCATCCTCTTTGGCAATTTCTTTGACATTGTTCCTTTTCCTTCTTGATTTTGGTTGAAAATTGAAGAAATCCATGTTATGATACACTGATTAAAATCATAGGCTCTTCGACTTCTGCGACCAAATTTCTTCCTCTAATCTTAGGACCTTATCCAAGTTTGACAAATTTTCTTTTCTCGCTACTGACCCTCTTCTAGTTGCGCCTTTACAAGATTAAGTTATGAAGAGAGATTGATTTTATAAGAGACTTGTATGACTATTTAACTGAAATATTAAGATATTATTTCACTGATTTCAACTTTATATCCCAGATGTAGATAGGGAAACAACGATCCACATATGCCAAGCTTTAGAGATAACTTCCAAATCCATTTCCTCTTGTATCCACAAAGGGTTAAATATGAAAGGGATGGGGTTGTAGTCATGGGATTAGTCTAAATAAATTAGGATTGCTTTGTGATCGGATATGGTAGAGGGAATAATTTTTTATGAGTTGATGAAGTTTTGAGATAAGATGTCACTATGCACCAAAATGATCTAACATTGTTGCAATATTCCCTAGCATAATCCTTTTAGTGGAACATGTATACTTACATTTGGAGGGTTTCATATCCACAAGGTCTCATTCAGTCATAAAGTCTTGCATCCTCTCATGGAATGGATCTCAAACAATGTTTCCACCTCTTTTCTCTTTGTTATTCAGAATGACACTAAAGTCACCTCCTATTACACTATTTCCAGATTATTTTGAAGTTTGAAGGAAAAAGAGAGATTCCCAACAATATATATATATATATATATATATATATATATATATATATATATATTCTGGAGAGGCCATTGGCATGTAAACATCAACTACATTAAACTTTTTTTCCCAATTAAATATGTATAAAACTAATAAGAGTCCAATGCTATATGCTAAAAGATTTTACCATCTTCAAAATGGAATTGTTCCCTCATAGGGGTCCTTGCTATTGGAAATATTAATTACAAGTCGATGTGATTTAAGTCTCCAGTGACTTAGTCACTCAATCAGTGAGCCTGCAAGTTTCAAGTTCGTGAGATCTATGTTTACGCAAACTCAGTTTTTTAATTCAGTAAGCAGGGGAGTTATTTAATGAGCCGATCTTTATCTTTCGAGATATCTATTAAGTAGATAGAAGTTAGTCTTATTTATTGACGTCTTTATTGCTTGAGTCAGTTTTAATTCTACATGAAGTTTATGTCTTATCTATATATTTTTGAGTCTATATGTAGTCGATATAGAACATAACAGAGATAAGAGTAAGAAAAGAAGCAACAACTATAAGGAATCAAGAAGTCTGAGAGCTCAAGCTCTATTTTTTTCAAGTGTGCAGAAGTTTTTCAGAAGTCGTTGAAGCCGAAGCTTGACATAGTTATTGCATTAGCGCACAATGCCAAGTTTATAAATACATATCAAGTATTTTGTTGTTGACATACTCTGTTGTATTTCTAAGTTTATATGTTAAGTATAGAACTGTGTTTATTTTGTGTCAATAAATTGTTTTATTGAGTGTTACTATCATAGTGCGCAGTAAATAGTATATTCTATGATCTGTGCAATAAAACCATGAGTGTTCAGCCATGAAGTCTTGCAGCGCACAGTATTTGTCACTACGTTGCGAAGAGTTTGATTGCACGTTGTAGATATGAGATATGGTATCAGAGCAGGTTGATCAAAGAAGCTTTTATCAGAATAATTTTATTAGAGCATCAACTCTGTTGTAAGGTGAAATATGGTTTCTACTTCAAATCTGCAACCTCCCACTTTTACAAGAAAAAATTATTAGTTATGGTCCTTGACCATGAAGGCGTTATTTAGGTGCCAATAGGTATGCGAGATAGTCGAGAATGGATATGTAGAATGAGCATATCATGCAACATACAATGCACTTACACAAGCTGAGAAGGATGCTTTGAAAGATCCAAGAAATAAGGATGGAAATACGATGTTTTACATACATCAACCCATGCATGAGAGAATATTCCCAAAATTTGCATCAACAAAGCAAGCCAAGGAAGCATGGGACATATTGAAAAATTCTTATCAAGGTATGGACAAAGTAAAAAATTCAAAACTACAAATTCTTAGAAGAGATTTTGAAACTTTGTCAATGAAAAACACGTATTTAGTAGATTCCTTTTATACTCTTGTTATTAGTCTGATAAATCAGATTAAGTCTCATGGAGAAACCATAGAGAATAGAAAGTTTGTTGAGGAGGTACTTATGAGTCTTACTCCTAAATTTGATACCCTTGTTGTGACTCTAGATGAGAGCAAAGATCTGAGTCATTTTAGTCTAGATGAATTGCAACATTCCCTCATTAATCGTGAACATAGATTAAATAGGTCAAATATGTCATTAGAAAATTCATTTTTTGCGCAGTCATCTATAATCCATGGAAGAGGAAGGAGGGAGCTAACTCTAGAGGTAGAGGAAGAAGTTATGTCAGAGGTGGACACAGTAGCAGTCCTGGAAATACTGGTGGAAGAGGTCAAAGTCAAAATAACAATCATCCAAGTAATAAAAAAATTGATAAATCAAAGATTCAGTGCCATTATTAAGAAAAGTATGGGCATTATGCATATGAGTGTAGAAAGAGACAGTATAATCAGAACAAGCAAGGTCAAGATAAGTCAAAAAATGCAAATAGTCTCTACAATCCCATGTTTATGGCACACACTGAAGAATTACTTATAGTCTCATCATTTGAATGTAATTTTGCTCAAGAAATTCCATGTGACATATGTTATCTAGATTCATGATGCAATAGTCACATGACAATAAACTTATATTTGTTTTTTAGTTTAGATAAGTCATTCCAAACTAATGTTACACTTGGAACAGTCATCCGAGTCACTATCTTAGGAAAAGACAGTATTAACATTTTAACTAAACAAGGAGAACACAAATTTATTCCTAATGTATATTATGTTTCTGGTTTAAAGGATAATTTGATGAGCACAGGACAATTATTACAGAAAGGATACAAAATCTTCATGGAATATAATCATTGTGTGATTATGGAAATATATTTGAGCAATCAACTTATTGCAAGAATTCAAATGACAAGAAACATAATGTTCCCATTGACATTGAAGCCATCCATGAAGATAAAAATAGTGAAAGCTATCAGTAAACTAAAATATTTGCAGTCTGACACTACATTTAAAGAAGCAAGCAAAGAAGTAAGTGCACACAGTTCCAAGGAAGGAAAAACTAGTGCACACAGTCTCAAAAAAAAATAAGACAATAACAAAGAGATGCAAACAACATTCCAATCTGAAGTGTAGGATGATTCTTGGTTGTGACATTTCATATTTGGACATTTGAACTTTGGAGGTCTGAAGCTACTACATACAAAGGATATGGTGAAATGTTTGCCTTTAATTGAAAAACCATAAAGAATATGTGAAGGATTCATCTTTGGAAATAAACACAGAGAGTCATTTCCAATTGGCAAGTCATACAGAGAAAAATCCCCACTAGAAATAGTACATTCATATATTTTTGGACCAATGCAAACAACATCGATAGGAGGCAGTACATATTTTCTAACATTCATTGATGACTTCTCAAGAAAAACATGGATTTATTTCTTAAAACATAAATATGATGCATTGAGTTGTTTTCAACAGTTCAAATCACTTGTGGAGAAGTAGAGTGGTTACTACATCAAGGTTATAAGAAATGATAGAGGAGGAGAATATGTTTCAATAGAATTTCAGAACTTTTGTAAAGTTCATGGCATCTACACGCAATTCACTACACAGTATACACCACAACAAAATGGTGTCACAAAGAAGAAGAATCGAACCATCAGTGAAATGGTGCACAATATGTTGGCAGCCAAAAAGTTGTCAAATGATCATTGGGTTGAGGTAGTAGCAATTGCAGTATATATCATGAACACATTTCCTACAAAGAGTGTGAATAACAAAGTTCCTCAATAATCCTAGACATATATGAAGAATAATGTGGTGCACCTAAAAGTTTTTAGTTGTATCACATACACACATGTTCCAGATGAGATAATAAAGAAGCTAGACAACAAAACATAAATGTATATTTGTTGGACACTCTGAAGATAAAAAAGCATACAAGTTGTATGATCTTATTGCAAGGAAATTCATAATCAGTCGCGATGTTCAATTTGTGGAGAATGAAGCATGGGATGGAAACATAGAAAAGACAATCATAATTATTGATGTTATTGGGAATGATGACATAGAGGATGAAATGGTTCAAACACCATGTACAAATCAATGCCAAATTCCTTATACACCTGGCACTGCGACACAAATCTCATCTCAAACTACTCCAGTGAGATCTGCACATGTGAAGTCTATAGCAAGAGTGCAACAAACTCTAGCAAGCAGTCCAAGTAGTTCTAAATCTCCAGATCCAACATTAGAAAGTTTGTTACCAAGGAAGACTAGAAGTTTGTGTGACATCTATAACGATGACACAACAAATTTGTTTTCATTTTTTGCTCTGTTTTCACAAATAGTTGATCCATTAACTTTTGAAGAAGTTGTCAAAGATGATGTATGGCACAAGCGATGTATGAAGAAATCATATGCATATAGAACAATCAAACATGGAAATTGGTAGATGTAACTAAAGACAAGGATGTTATAAGTGTCAAGTGAATCTATAAAACCAAGCAAGACGTAGAAGGAAATGTGCAGAAACAGAAGGAAAGGTTAGTCGCAAGAGGTTTTATACAACAACCTAGAATTTATTTCAATGAAACATTTGTGTTTGTTGCGTGCATGGAGATAGTCAGAACTGTGTCAGCCATAGCTGTGTAGAGAAAATGGTATTTTTATCAAATGGATGTAAAGTAAGAATTTTTGAATGGGCACTTAGAAGAAGAAGTATATGTGAAAAAACCACAAGGTGTAATATACTAGATATAAAAAGTATGCAGAATAGAAATAAAATGCTAGAAATGGCAGAATAACAACAATATAACCAAAATAATCACCACAATAACCCTGAAATGATATAAGAATAACATCATAAATAACACTTTGATTCTGAGAGAAATGTTCATGGGCCTCTTCAAGGGGGCAACCTCCAGTCGAGCAGAGCTCTATTACAATAATCTCCAAGCTAGGGTTCTCATACCCTCGACTCCTATTTAAACTAAATATGTCTATCAAATGAAGCATCTAGAGGAAGATCCTTCTAGAAGCGGAAGATTCTATTAGGTCTTCTTACATTCGACTTATTCTATTTTATTGCAAGGCCTTATTAATATTGACCTTTATTACATCTGAATATATTGTTCTACCTATGTGCGGGTTAGGACCCTAACATGTCCTCCCCCTTAAAAACGGCTTTGTCCTCAAGGCTTGAGATGTGGAAATTACTGCAGAATGGTAGCCGGTTCCTAAGTGGCATCTGCTGGAGTTGTATCTTTCCACTGGATTAGCACTTCCTTGATGGTTCTCTAATGCAGGCGACACTCACACTGGTCCAAAACGGCTTGTGGTTGTAGCCAAATGGATCCTTCTTCGGCTAACTCAGGAAGGTTGGTTTGAATTTGACACTTAGTTCCGATCACCTTCTTTAAGCCGGAAACATGAAAAATAGGATGTAGCTTTGAATGACTAGGCAAAGCTAACTGATAGGCCACCTGTCCCACACACTTGAGAATTGTATAAGGACCGTTAAATTTGGGTGCTAGCTTATGACAATGCTCGGCCTTGAGGGAATTCTGCTTGTAAGGTTGCAGGCGAAGAAACACCTGATCCCCTTCTTCAAATTGACGTTCAGAGAGACCTTGATCTGCTTGTTTCTTCATGCGATTTTGAGCCATGACCAAATTATCTTTGAGGGTATGGATAATAGCCTCTCGAATTGTAAGTTTTTGGTCAACCACCTAGACCTTCGAGACACCAGGTAAGTATGAGAGAATTGAAGGTGGCTTCTGTCCATATACCGCTTCAAAAGGATTCATGTGTGTAGATGTATGGTATGAAGTGTTGTACCACCATTCAGCTAGGGATAACCATTGAGTCCACTGATTTTTCTTTTCCGAGGAAAAACACCTCAAATATGTTTCCAAATACTTGTTGACAAATTCTGTTTGACCATCAGTCTGGGGATGATAAGTTGTACTGAGATGCAATTGGGTTCCTTGTAGATTGAACAGTTCTTGCCAAAAATTGCTTGTGAAAGTTGGGTCACGATCAGAAACAATAGAGTGTGGCATGCCATGAAGCTTGAAGACCTGATCCATGAAAATTTGAGCCACCATGGATGCTGTAAATGGGTGTTGAAGAGCCCAGAAATGAACATACTTGGAACGACGATCAACAACCACCATGATCACTGATTTATTTCCCGATTTGGGTAAGCCTGTAATAAAATTCATAGAGATGTCCTTCCAAATAGCAGGTGGAATCAGGAGCGGTTGTAGTGTGCCTAAAGATTTGACTGTTTCTCCCTTGTTGCATTGACACACATCACATTCAGTGAAAAAATTATGAATTTCCTATTTCATACCATCCTAGAAAAAAAAATGTTTGACCCTATCATAGGTTTTGGTGAACCCGAAGTGCCCCGCTGTCAGTGTAGCATGAAGCTCAGAAATTATCGTGGATTTAAGATTTGATTGTTTACTTAAATACATACGACCTTTGTATCGAAGCTCATCATGGATCCAAGAGTACCCTGGGGGAGCTGGAGCACTGGACTGCAATTGTTGGATCAACTATGAACTTTTGGGATCTTGTATCCATTCCTGGCGAACGGCTTGGAGCTAATCTGGTACAATGAAGGAAAGAGAAAAAAGGGATCCTTCATCTTCATATTTGCGGGAAAGTGCATCCGCAACCACATTTTCTTTGCCTTTCTTGTAAATGATCTCATAATCATAGCCAAATAGCTTAGTTGCCCATTTTTGTTGCTCCGGGGAGGAAATGCGTTGTTCCAAAAAATACTTGAGACTTTGATGGTCTGTCTTAATTTGGAAGCATTTCCCTAATAGATAAGGGCGCCACAAAGCAACGACATGCAGAATAGCCAACATTTCCTTTTCATAGACAGATTTGCCCAGATTTCTTTCAGATAATCGATTGCTGGTAAAGGCTAAAGGCCGACCCTCTTGCATAAGGACAACACCAATTCCTTTCCCTAAAGCATCACATTCCAAGAAAAAGGCCTTTGTGAAATCAGGAAGGGCCAGGACTGGGGTGGTTCACATGGCCATCTTCAAGTTTTGAAAAGCTTGAGCAACAACTGGAGTCCAAGTGAAAGAGTTCTTTTTTAGGAGAGAAGTGAGAGGTGCTGCTATCTTTCCATAATTTTTAAAACACTTGCGATAATAACTTGTTAAGACCATAAATCCATGCAAGTTTTTGAGAGTCTTTGGGTGAGGCTAGTCTTGCATAGCTTCAAATTTTTTAGGATCCACCCTGACGCCATCCTTGTCAACCAGATGACCCAAGTGCTCTACTTTTGAGGCACCAAAAGCACATTTAGAGTGTTTCAGGAAAAGTTGGTACTGAGAGAGTAGATGGAGAACTCGATCCACATGAGAAAGATGTTATGTATAGGTCTTGTTATAGATGAGGATATCATCAAAGAAAATTAAGACAAAATGACGGAGAAAAGGACAAAAGACATGATTCATGAGGCTTTGGAAGGTGCAGGGGGCATTACACAAGCCAAAGGGCATGATAAAAAAACTCATAGTGGCCCTTATGAGTTCTAAAGGTAGTCTTGGGAATGTCTGCCTCTTTCATACGTATCTGGTGGTAGCCTGAATGAAGATCAAGTTTAGTAAAGAATTGGGCGCCACTCAATTCATCCAGGAGGTCATCAATGACAGGAATGGGAAATTTGTCTTTAATGGTAAGTTTGTTGAGGGCATGGAAGTCAGGACACATTCACCAAGAACCTTTTTTCTTCAGGACCATGACCACAGGAGAAGAGTAGGGGCTCGTACTAGGGCGGATAACGCGTGCATTAAGGAGTTCCTGGACCATTTTCTCAATTTCATTCTTTTGGGAAAAGGGGTGACGATACAGATGGATATTGGGAGGAAGGCTTCCGGGTACAAGGGGAATGGAATGATCATGAACACCCCATGAAGGAGGGAGTCCCCGGGTAGTGGAAAATACCACTTGATGTTTAGAAAGGATGGCTTGGAGGTCTTGCAGAACCAAGGGTGTTTATGTTGCTTGTATGGCATGGATTTGAGCAATAACACCTGAATGACCATTTTTTAGCATCTTTTCCATGCGATGATAACTAATGATCTCAGGTGAATTAACGGTGATGCCTTGGAACTTATATTGGTGGCCCTCCTGGTCAAATTGCATGGTTAATGCCTGAAAATCCATGAGAATGGGACCCAAAGTCTTTAGCCAGTCTTCACCCAACATAATGTCACAACCGCCCATGTCCATCGAAAACATAAGAGATTTCAGGTGGTAGTCACCAATTTGGAGACACACATTTTCACAACGCCCTCCACATTTTATGGAGCCACCATTGTCAATCATGATTTGGAAATTATTGGCGGCATGGATGTAGCAATGAGTTTCTTGGGCAATGCGACGATGAATGAAATTATGGGTGCTTCCACTATCAACCAGAATGATGACCTTGCAATGCTTGATGTAACCGATTAGCTTTAGGGTTTGGGGAGTGGAGAAGCCAGTGAGAGCATTGAGGGAAATGACCGGTTCTACTTCAAGTGGTTCTTAGGGAGGGGTTATGTTGGGGGTTTCATGTGACTCAGACGCAAGGGGAGTTTGAATATCCTCTTTCGAAATATCCTTGGAGATGGCCATAAACAAATTTTGTTCCTTACACTTGTGGCTCGAGAAATATTTGTCATCACAATTATAACAAAGGCCTTTGAGTTGGGGTTCATCCGTTTCAGCCCTAGTCAATTTTTGGATCTTGAGTGGAGCGGAGGGAGTAGTGGTATTTATTGGTTTAGGGCGAGAGATAAAGGAGGGTTTCTAGTTTTGAGAAGATACAACCTGTTTTTCTTTTTTATCTTTTTTAGTAGCCTCCACCCAACTCTGAGGCTGAGCCATGAGGACATGGCCCTGAATCTCATCCTTGAGGCCACTAATAAAAAATTCTCAGAAAAAGGCATCATACATGCCCTCTATCTGAAAAGCCAAGCACTCAAAGGAAACTATAAAGTCTTCCACTGTTCCTGATTGTTTCAACTTTTTCAAATGAACCAAATGGTTGCTGTCAGTGTCAAAGTGTTCATAAAGCTCTGCCACAAAGTGTGTCCAAGCAATATACCCTTGACGAGAAGTTTTTCTCCATTTCCACCATTGCCAAAGTTCTTGATCTAGATGGAGAACACCATACCGGAGTTTGGCCAAGCCATCTGTAATGCCGTATAAAGAGAAATAATGTTCCATTTGGGTTACCCAACCAGTGGGGTCCGAGCCATCAAATTTGGTCACATCCACCCACGGAAGGCGTAGATCACATTGAAAGTGATGGTTTTGAAAGTTATGGGAATGAGAGGAATGGTCACCTTCAGTATGTTGAGGTGAGGAAGAGGAAGGGTTATCTCTATGGATATGCAGTTTGGTGCAGAGTGCCGAAAAGACAGATTCAAGCTAGGTGGTGAGGTCTTGTTTGATTTTCTCCGTTGAGGACTACATGGTACTGATGGAGGCAACATTGGCACTGAGTTGTTTCACTTCTTGTTGGGTCTCAATGAGACCAGATTCCAAGGTGTTGAAATGAGCTTCCAAGTCTTGGCTACGGGTATGGGCCATGAGGATGGGGGAACTGAAAAGGGGCAGGCAAGGTCAATTTTTTTTCCAAAAAATGATATTGATGAATATGATAAGGGCGAAGAGAAATACTGCAGAGAGGAAATGCCCAAATGCTTAACCAAAAAGAAATGTGTATTTACTTGGCAACCCGAATACAGTTGCACGACAATAGATCTTGTCTGTTTTAATTTGTATATGTTTCTGTCCCCAAGGGTTAGTTATTCAAGGGTTCTACAGACAAGGGTTTGCTTTGTACTATAGCTCTTCGATATACGTGTGGGGTCCAACAATAGTACTTGGCCCAATATATCAGGGCACTGACTAAGGAGGATAGACCATACCCTTAGCCGTACTACCCAACTACCTAGGTATTAGAGAGTATATTCTCAAGTGCTATTCTCGATGGCACTATAGTAGTTAGGTGGCTCATCAGTTTATCTAAAAAGGGCTTCGAGAAATCTAGGTCGATTCGTACACATGTGTTGTCTTATGCGCTACCACTTGAAGGGGTACCAACATGGGTTACAAGGGTGGCCAATAGATGTGCACTTAAGAATCACTTGTATTTCCTGCGTGTATGAATCCCTCAACCGCGGGTTTATGTGCGTAACGATAGATCTCTATGGATTAAAGATGTCGGAATACATCTCTACCCTAAAAAAAAAATTACCCACAATTTCTGCCAAGGAAAGTGCTCTGATACCACTTATAATATACCAGATATAAAAAGTATGTAGAACATAAATAAAATGCTAGAAATGACATAATAACAACAATATAACCAGAATAATCACCACAATAACACTGAAATGATATAAGAATAACAATAAAAATAACACTTTGATTCTGAGAGCAATGTTCATGGGCCTCTTCGAGGGGGCAACCTCCAGTCAAGCAGAGCTCTATTACAATAATCTCCAAGCCAGGGTTCTCATACACTCGACTCCTATTTATACTAAATATGTATATCAAAAGAAGCATCTAGAGGAAGATCCTTCTAGAAGCGGAAGCTTCTATTAGGTCTTCTTACATTCGACTTATTCTATTTTATTGTAAGGCCTTATTCATATTGACCTTTATTACATCCGAATATATTGTTCTACCTATGTGCGAGTTAGGACCCTAACACAAGGTTATGAGGTTCCAGGAAAAGAAAATAAAGTGTATAGATTGAATAAATAACTGTATGGATTAAAGCAAGCTCTCAGAGCTTGGTACAATTGCATAGATTCCTATCCCACTCAGAATGGATTTCATAGAATTGAATGTGAGCCAAAACTATACATAAAAGCAAATCAACAAGGTAATATGTTAATTGTTTGCCTATATGTAGATGATTTGATTTTTACAGGTGACTTTCTCATACAAGAATTTAAGTGAGTCATGAAGGATGAATTTGAAATGATTGATTTGGGGTTATGAAATATTTTCTGAGTATTGAAGATCACTAGTCCAAATTTGGTATATTTATTTCATAGTCTAAGTATGCGCATGAATTTTTTAAATGATTCAACATGATAAATTCCAAAGCAGACCCAACACCTGTCAAGACCTAATATTATGTATGAACTGAGCCTGATCTCAAGGTTCATGGAAACTCCAAAAGAATCACATTGGAAGGGAGGTAAAATAATTCTAAGATATGTGAATAGAACAAAAGATTTTGGCATTATGTATTCTACTTCAGAAGATTTCAAACTAGTTGGAGATACTGACAGTGATTGTGGAGGTAGCATAGATGACGGGGAAAGTACCTATGGGGACACATTTCATTTTAGAACAAGTATAGTATCATGGGCATCAAGGAAGGAACAACATGAACCAACTACAATATTTTGTGAAAACAATTCCACCATCATGTTATCAAAGAATCATGTGTTTCACAAGAAAACCAAGCATATTGATACAAGGTATCATTTTATCAGAGAATTGGTGAATAGCAAAAAAGTTTGTTTAAAATTTTGAAGGTCAAAAGAACAAGTCACAGATATATTTACAAAATCTTTGGCAAGGGATTCATTTCATAAATTGTACAGTTGTCTAGGAGTTGACATAGTAATATATTTTTGACAGTTCATGTCAATTCATTTAGTCAGCATGCAAGTTTCAAGTCCGTGAGCTCTACGTTTACACAAAATCATTTTTGTCATCACCAAGTAGGGGAGTTATTTAATGAGTCGATCTTTATCATTCTCAAGATCTGTTAAGTAGATAGAAGCCAATTGTATTTATTGACATATTTATTGCTCGAATTAGTTTTACTTCTACTGGAAGTTTCAGTCTTATCTATATATGTATGTAGGTAGTCGATATAGAACAAACCATAGAGAAGAGTAAGCAAGCAACAACACCTATAAGGAGTCAAGAAGTCTGAGAGCTCAAGATTTGGTTTTTGCAAGTGTGCAAAGTTGTTCAGTAGTGGTTGAAGTCGAAGCTTGACATAGTTATTGTATTAGCCCACAACGCCAATTTTATAAATATATATCAAGTATTTACACACTCTGTTGTATTTCTGAGTTTATATGTTAAGTATTGTATAGTCTGTGATCTGCACGGTAAAACTCAGACTTGCACACTAACAACAATGCTTTCTCTAACTCACCATTGTCTCTTGCTTAACTGGATGGCTTCTAAAGCCTCTAGCTTTGTCTTATGGAGTAGGAGGAATTGGGGATTTTCTATTCGAATTAGATATCTCAACACTTTCTCTTTGAATTTGGTCCCTAACAGTCATGCCAATTTTTTCATTATTTATTGGATTTGACAGAATTTTCATTATTTACTGGATTTTGGGGCACCACCTTGAGAAGGTTTAGCAACATCTAAGTTTCAAATTTTCTTGGAACCCATAATTATATTCTTGTCTAGGGTCGAGTGGGTGGTGGCTTCTTGTTTCATAGTTTTTCCTATTTTTTTTCCACTGCTTGGGCAGTTTCTCTTCTGATCGTTCATTCTCTTTTCCCATCCTCTTGCAACTGAAATTATTTCCTTGTTTTCATTCCTGTACCTACTTATTTTTTCTCTATAATCCATTCTCTTGTTTCTTCTCTATTTATTAGGAGCCTTTCATATCCCATAAAGGTTTCCCCTTCCAAAACGCCTTGAAGATTCGCTGGAGCATTATCCTTAGAAATTTCTAAGAGTATAGGTTTATAACCGAAAGGATCCAAGGACCCCAATCCTTTCTTCTCTTGTTTTACTTCATATTCTTCACGGAAAATAACTTTGTATCTGTTTAAATATGGTAAAATTTTGTTTGGAGATTTTGTTGACATTCCAGGGTAGTTGGGTGGGCGAGATTCGGTTTTTGTTGAGTTTGTTGTTTGGGTTAATTTCCAATGTAAGAATGTGTGCCTTCCCCTTGGCTAGTTCTATCGAATCTAAATATCCATTGCCCCTGGGGACACACGCATATTGGTCCCTCTCTCAGTCATCACCAAAGCCATTTGAGATCGCCATAGCACGAAAGGTAGCAACGTCCTTGTTTGGAGGGAGTTCGAATCCCCTCTATAGACCAATTCCATCCCTTGCAGGTAAGTGCCAAAGGAAAACTAAGGTGTGCCAAAGAAAAACTAGGGTTTGTAGACAAAAGCCTGCATTGTTTATGCATGGAAATAAATTCTATTTCATCATCCCTCGCCCACATTAAATAATATTTTACACATCTTACATATCTCTCTTCTAGTGAATTATAAAAAATAATTTTAATCAAAATAAGTTCAAAGAAACCTATTTCACCTTCCCACGGGCACATTAACAAGACATTAAATACTATATTACACATCTTACACACATTTTTATGGTTATCAATTATCAATTAAAGTGTTGGTATATTCTTAGTCATCCTTCCAAATTAATGAATGAGATTTCATGTTGATAACTTTCTAACAGTTTTAAAGGCTTCAATTAACCTATTTAATTTTTAACATTTACTTAATATGATTAAAAAATTACTGTATAACCATCTAATTACCACGTTCAAATGATTAACAAACTTATTTGAAAAGTAAAAATTTATTTCACTATTCACTTTTTACATTTTACATTATTAAATTTACATTTGTATCACTACCATACTTACCATACACCTACAATGACAACCAAGATAATTACCTTTGCCTAATAACTTATGACAACCAGTTTCAATGGTAGCCTTACCATACCATTAGTTTCAATGGAAGCCGCCATAATTCCTTTTACTTAATGCGTAAGTAATTATGGCAGCCAGCCGCATCTTTTCTTTTCATATTCTTTGTGGCTTGCGTAACTGTTCAGCACCAGCCGCAAATGCGTAAGTAATTATGGCAGCCAGGGGCATCCTTTCTTATGTAACTCTTCAGTTCATTAATGAATTATTTAATTTGTTTTTTTCAACCAGTTTAATGAATTCTAAATTCTGTTTTTTTTTTAACTCTTCATTATTAATGAATTTTATTGAGTAACTCTTTAATAGATTAATGAATTTTGTTTTTTGTTTTTCACAATAATAATAATAGTGGGAGGAAATTATCAAATTTAACCTTCAGCAAAACGGCATCTTTAAGGGCTTCAAAATTCAAACGATGAGTAGTGTTATACTTTGTTTGCAAATCAAATCTCACTTATTACACATCTCTCTTATAGTGAATTATAAAAAACAGTTTTAATCAAAATAAACATCAATTGTAAAAATAGTTTTAATAAAAATAAATTAAAAATATAAAATTATTAAATATTTTTAAGATGCAAAGGATTTAATAAACTTTCATTAATTATGGTGGCTAAACGGTAGTTTTGAAAGGATAAAAACTAAAGCAAACTGTACTCTGTATTACCTTAAACACCAAAGACTGCTCTCGCTATTTTGTAATATTTTGGGACGTTGTAAAAATCTAACTTTCTTGCAGGTTGTAAAAATCCTTTGCCATTATTTACAGATTATTCTTAAACTATTGCCATGAAGATCTCATTTTGGAATAAAATACTAAATTATTTTTGTTTGTAATTTAAGTAGAGAGCACCTGTCAAAGCATACTACAGTTGTACTCGTAGGTAATACCTATCAAAGCATATTTTTATTTGTAATTTACGTAAAGAACACCTCTCAAAGTATGGCATTAATTAAAATATAATTAAGTCCAGCCAACATAATTTTTGGCCTTCATCGTTAACATAGATCAACATTGCTCACATAATAACTATCTTATATCACCGACTGGAAGGTATTAGTAAGTTGTGTAATTCCTCTCCGTGAGAAGGATCAAACGGTGATAAACGTACATTTGGAAAGTGAAAGCGAAGAATATAAAAGAGGAAGAAGATACAAGTTCATGTTTCCCTAAATGCTATTATTCCCTTCCAAAAATGCTATTATTCACTTCCAAAAATGCTATTATTCCCTTTTTCATCGTCAATATTGCTCAACTCTTGTCGCACATAAAACTATTCTCCTTCATCCTTAACGTTACAAAACACTCTTTTATAAAGTGACTCCGAGATGGCCTTCATCCTCAACATTACTCACATAATAGCTATCTTATATCACCGACTCAATG
>ML784509.1:733481-762628 GCA_009831015.1 Picea engelmannii
ATGTCTGTGTGTGTACGCAGCTTTTTATCATCTCATAAATAAATAAAGCCGTTTCATACTATCAAGTTTATACTGTCACTAAACTTGCTTTCTCGGTATCAAAATTACTGTTTCTGTTAACAGCATGCTATCATGTTAAATTACTATGAATTGAATTATTATTATGCTATCATGCTATCTGTGCAGTGCTTCTTCTTCTAAATGGATACATTTAATTTTTAATCCTAAATCCATTTTTCCATTTGGTAGGGAAATGATTAAATATGGATCCAATATGTCACATTAAATGGAGTTGTGATTTTAACTATTAAAATTTTAGTTTTTATAAAGATAGGTGTATGTGTTTACTTTTTCACGTTCACTTTGTTTACTTAACTAGCACAAACATATCATAAAAATGGTTGATATAGGTTTATAGGCCCCATTTTCACCTTTCTTAAGTAATTGAATGATTTATATCAACCATTTTTATAATGTGGTTGTGCTAAATGGTACTCTGCACTTTTATGTACCAAACCAACAAAGAATCTAAATGTTGTTGTTTTGGACATTCTTTGCGGTCCAAATTTTCTCAGAGACAAATAAATGTTGTTCTGAGTCCTCAAACCCAACTCCCTAGAACTCAGGAAGTCTAAGGGTGTTGTCTACCCCTACCATGTTGCTTTGTTTATTCTCTCTGCTTGGCGATGTTGGTTGAATCTAACTCTCACTCTGACTTTGCGCATTATTCCCACTACTATGATTGCTACTACTCTGTATAATTTCTTTTGACAAGTCTTCAACTGTTATCTTTGATTGTGGTGATGTAGATGGGGTCGTGGATTTGACATAAGACCTTGTCTGAGTAGGACTTAACGGTTCTTCTATTATTGGACTCGACTGAAACTCCTCTTCTTCTCCTCCTATATATGATATCTCCATAGTTTGTAGTAATACACAAGGTTCTCTCCCCTCTAAATCTCTATGCAACTCTCCTTTCTCATCCCTAGTCCTTTCCCTCTTGTACCTCCTTCCTCCACACAATACTCCAAACTCATATTCTTCCTCTAGTATACATTCTTCTTGCATCCTTAATCTCTCCCTTCCTTTTTCATCACTTCCTTCCTTCTCTCATGTTCTCAAAATATCTTATTTTCATCCCTCGAATCCCCTATGCGCGTGAGGCCTTTTAGCAGTCAGATTGCATTGTCATCACACACTTGTCACACAACAACATCTTTATCCATGTACGTAATGATTTCATAAACCTTCCCCGTAGACTCTTGAAAAAGTCTCTTTCTACAACACTGTATGATTGGGTACAATCTATGGAAAACTCTATAATATATCCTCCTAGTATGCTATGCGAGTAGAAATCAATTGCATGAGTAGTTGGGTTACTTACAGAATTCAGTTGTCTTACCAACTCAGGAATCCAATTCCTCGGCATTGTAGCTCTGCACCTTCTACTATTCTCCACTAATCTTTCTATCCACTTAGTCAAAATAATTGGGAATTTTCTAAAGAAAAATTCATGTAGTTCTGTATACACATACCTATGCATCCATTACTTATCACTCATCTGAGGCTTATTGTTCTCGTATCGAGAAAACTATCGTTCCTTTCTTTCCAACAATTCTGAGATCCCTTTCTTAGTCGGCCTCCAAAACATTCCCTTAATCGAAAATTCTAGGTCCCAACAACAAAACCACTTGTTGGCACTGCACACGGTTCATAAGACCCTAGCTTCGAATGATCTATTACCAACAAAACCCACCAGAAACAGACCATTTCGACATCACCCACTTGCATAGATGAAGTCTTACCTGAGGTATCTATTGAGACTGGAAGGACTAGGTTTCTGTAGTAGTAAGGGAATGAGAGGTGACCATTTTGTTCATTCTTACTTATTTGTTTTGTGCATGTAATTATTTTCTTATTCTTTATTAACTACTTAGTGATTCGGATTCATACTGTTATTATATTCTAGATTACTACATAAACTCATTGATGTATCAATCATGATTACTTTGCAAGAATTAACATAAGACAAAGCTAATGTAATATGCATCCAGACATAATTCATAATAAATCACATAAAAGACATAGGACACAAGATTTCAGGTGGTTCACCCAACTCTAGGATACATCCACAATGATTAACTTATTTATTATTCTTTCATTAAATTATTTAGGATTGTGCACTATGCTTACAAAGATATATCATAGACATCTTTCTCTTCCACTATCCTAACCACTCTATAGTGCAAACCTCTCTCTCTCTACATCATCTCTTATATTTAGACATTGATTCATCCCTTTTACAAAGTAATCAAACAGAGAATAACGAATTAGAACCCAACCATAAGCGGAGAGGAAACCACAACAACAAGGAACCCCTATTCTCCCAATGCATTACATATTTATACATCAAATATAGGGCTTATAACCCTACTTGGTTCCCCTCAAAACCCTATTACATTGCATGGAAACATCAATTAACTACTTATTCTACTGTTTTCTACTTCTTTTTCATCTGTATGTTTCTTTTTTATTTTGACTGCTTATTCTTCTTGATTTTGCACATCCTTCCATATTTATCATGTCGAGTTGTCATCCTTCCTTTTCTCCCTCTTTCTTCTCCTTCTTTATTCTCTCCTTTATTCTTCTCTCACTGCACATTGTACTTCTAGATGCACCTTTTTTGCTCACTGTCTTCTTGGATGCACCTCAGCTATGCAATCCCTGGTCTTCCTTCTTCTCCTATGAACCTATGTTGCACACTTCTTCTATACATATGCTTTTTCCAAAAATTGTATCCCAAAACTGCTTGTCCAACATGACAAATGTATATCTTTAGAGCATCATTTTCAATTGGATCCTAAGTTCCAATATCGTCAGTGTGGAGTGCACATGATCCCTTGGACATGAGATCCAGGTTTACAGTAGTAGTTGGACTACTTCAACATGGTGGATTTCATTTCTAAATGGGATCTTGGTTCTCGAGTCTACTTCAACACTATGGTCCACACTTATCCATGTGACCCTGGTATATGGTTGTACACCTTCATAACAAGCGTCGAGTACAACACTTTCATAAGGGAGAATGAATGTAGTGTAGCTAGAGAGGTATTAGGGGGGCCTCGAGGGTCCATAATGAAAATAGCGGAGGGCATTCAATGTAAGGTGAACTAGGTCCACTATATTATTAAATAAGGCCCACTATGGTAGTTATATATAATAGTATAAACATAATAAATGTAAAATGACTATTAGATGGTTCTACTTGTAGAAAATTCCTCCTCTAGAATGTTCTTAGGTGATTGGTAGCGCTATATAAGGGGGTTCAAGAAATGTAATGGGATGTGAAGAATAATTATTGTATTTGGAGCATGTAGCTGATTAGGAGGTTTCCCTCTCGAAGAGGCAAGTGAACAGGAGATGATCCTTTTCATAATAGGATCCATTGTATGGTGTTTCCCTACCTCAAGGGTTTTGGTAATAATAAATGATATTTTGCATATTGTTATTTGTATCTTTTGTCGTGATTATAGGTGTAGATCTTTGGTACTTAATAATTGAGAAGGATTTCTAGAAGGTTCTACCTACTAGAATATTTCTTCTCTAGAATGTTCTTAGGAAATAAAGATAATGTTATATGAATAAGTGTAAGCAATGTATTGAAGCATAGTGATGAATATTATTATTGTAGCAAACAATTATTTCTTGAGGAGTGCATTCCTTCCATAAGAAATAATATACGGTGTTACCCAACCTCAAGGGTTTTGACTATTTCTTGTGTTCAATATTTTGGTGAATGGTTTGACTTATTCATTTTTAGATTAAGGGTTATTTTTTAAGTATATTTACATATATATTCAAGTACATAGCAAGTTCAAAAGAAGTATTTTACACTATAAATAATAAATAATTAATAAAAAACTCACATCAAAATTTGTAATTTAATATTTTTTGAGGATTTAAATTATTTAATTAAAATATTTTTTATAAGATTTTTTTTATAAGTATTAAAGATAAATATATAAAATACAACTTTGATTTAATACACTTTGAAGGAAAACAATTTATTCAAATTTCCATTAATTATAATAATTTTAAAAAGATAAATGAAAAATAAAATTATTTATTGACTAGTTTTAAGTTACAACTAATAAAAAAAATCAGTCTCTTAATTGTATTCATTATTGTTTTAATTTTTTTCCTTAAAAATCATTTAGATACAAAATTTTGGTTCATAATGCATTTATATATAGAAATTGGTCATATGAGCATTGTTTGCAACCATTAAAATAAGAAAAAATAACACAAAATGATATGCCCTGCACTCTGATTGAGGAGCCTACATGCAAGTTGAGAATGTTCATATTGCCCAATGAATACATGCTAGTCTCCACTAAATCTTGTTATGGCTTGTAAAAACAAATTATTTTGATGTTGCACGCTACGGAGGCATGTGCTCTTTTCCTCTGCATTCCACTACAATAATTTTTTCCTTTTCTCATTTTCATAATTCTCAAAGGAAAGAATGACACAATCCTAATGGCCACATTTGTGATCCAAAGAAGAGTCAACGAGCATGCTGAATGAAAATCAATAGTGAAGAAAATCCTTAAGGAGCTTCAAATGATGTCAATGATTGAGGTTTCACCTACCCAAGATGATCAATGGTTCATATCCATTGCATCATTTTGTACAATCCACATTCATCCTGCAAGAGTTGATGGGGAATGCCACTCTTAGTGTAAAATATTGTGCGTGGAAGGTGGCAAAAAGGAATATACGCTAGCCTAGAGATCGGTGCCCTCTCATCCTTTGACTAAGTTGATTGGAGATTCAAATTCATATGATCCAATCATATGTTGTCATATGGATTTTCTTTCTCATAATGATCTCTTTGTGTATGGAAATTGTTGTTTTTAAGTTAATATTCAGATTTAGAATATTCATTGTTAACATAGTTGCTTGGTCTATAAAGAAAGAAATAGAGAAGATAGTCATCTTTTAAGTGCATACTTGTGACTCCACACGATGTCCTTTGTTTGGAGTAAAATGGTAGAAGTAGAAAATAACCCCCATTCAAATATGGTTTAGAGATGTGGGGATTTCTCTAATGCAAATTAAATATATTAGCTAAAAATCATATATGAATGTAAGGAGTGGCTTAAAAATGTTTATTTCACTTATTTGGCATCATGGAGTTGAGAAAATTCAATTATGAGCTCCAAAAGTATGAAAATATAATTGTTGAAAAACATGTCATTTTTCTCATTTTCTCACATTGTTAAAATATTATCCCAAAGAGGTGTCAAAAAGGTATTGTGCACTTATACATCAGAAATTTCTTTATACATTATTTTCTATATGATTTGATGAAATCTAATTTTATGTCTTTATGTATAATATATAGTTATATGGAACCTCATAACTAAAAAGTAACATGATCTTAATGGTTTGATGGGCATTTTCAATCAAAATATTAATTGTTCAGTTTTATGTCATTAGTACACCAATCAAGAATCCATTGTATAATATTGTTGATCATGTTAGGGCATAATTATAAAACATTTATTTCATCTTGAGTCTTATCACATGTGCAAGGAAAATTTTGTGAATTAAAATCAAGCTTTGTTGATCATTTCTCATGTTTCTATTCCTGTAACTTAGAACTATTAGAAGACTTTTTATGTTTGGAATTGAGGACCATTTTCTTCACTTTTAGGGTCGAATATATTATCAGGTCCCTACCCTAGCCTCCCTACTTTAAGAAACTTGGGAGTTATAAAGTTAATGTTGTTGGAATACTAAGAGAGGGGGTGAATCAATATGAGAAAAATTAGTATTGTTAATCACAATATAAAACCTCCAATAATGTTCAATAGTTTATCATGAGCATTCAATATATTATCAACACCACAATTCAATGCATAAACATTACATAAACACAATACACCAAAAATTTTCGTGGAAACCCAATGCTGAAGAAAACAACATAATGTTTTTTCTTATTTATGAAAGAGTACATTCATTGGAAGAACCAACTTCCTGTTTCTCGATCTACAACTATAAGGAGGCTCCAACCCCCTATTTACAGGCTGCAACATGAAGGAATCTCCAACTCCTTAATTTACTGGCTCCAACCGAAAGGAGGCTACAACATCCTTTCCTTTCCCCATCCAACCACCCTGAAATATAAATGTAGACCAATCTATCACTACCTATGTCGTCGTAATGGATAACCTGTTGTTGTTGTTGTTGTTTATACTTATGTTGTTGTTGTTTCTAATACTTCTATTGTTTCTACTGATTTCAATATCTCATCAATATTGCAACCGCGCATACCTCCTACCAATATCCAAAACGGAGTTCTCCAAATCAAATTCTTATGAATTACTAAGACATATATGTTCTTGATTTCCTTAGAATGCACATCCTAACATACACATAAAGACATACCTTCAATGTGTAGCTAACCTGAGTTTTAGATCTCTTATATTCAACAATTTTTCTTCATAGGTCCATGACCCTTACATTGTCTTCTCACAGAGGTCCATGATTTTCCCCACTACAGATTGTAGATGTCTACATTTTTCCTTCTAAAACCTCCAGATTTACACAAAGAACATGGATCTCTAACTTTTTCTCCGTACGCTCCGCTCTTGCAAACTTATTTCTTCACTGGACTTCGATGACTCCAACTTATTAGCTTCAGATCTTCTAATTAGTATTCACATAAGTGATTTTCCAATTGACTCTTCTCTGTTTTTTAATGAGGATCTCATGATGACATGCATATCACAGAGGATCTCATGATGATACACAACTCACATGCAACTTGTTAACTTTTGTTTACAATTACTTTAACATGAAATTCACATGCAACTTGTTAACTTCTGCTCATTGTTACTTTAACATGCAACTTGTTAAATTCTTGTTCAAGGTTTGACATCAATGACAACCAATGTTTCAAAAATTCAATGACAACCAATATTTCAACAACTAATCTTTCAACAATTTCCCCATTTTCCATTGATGGCAACACTTAAACACAAAAATTTGCATGCTCATGTTGTCTCCCCCTATCTTCAACCCTCTTCTCTGTGTTTCCATGCAGGATGATTTTAAGGATGTGAATATTTTTTAAAATGTAGAAACCTTGGCGAATCTTACTAATCCTTCATATGTCAACTATAAATGTTTGACAATATTTTTGTAAAAACATTCAAATTTCTAAGTATTTTATATATGTTTTATAAATTTTTCACGATTTTTAAAGTAAATTAATTTTATCCTATAGAATTTGGGCAAATCATTTTTAAAATAGTGAATCTCATTTTTGGAAGAACCATGGAAAATTAGCCCATGAGCAAAATTTATCCCCTAAAATCATCCCTATTTCCATGCCTCTATTTTTCTCTCCCCCTTTGACATCAATGGAAAAGGGTGACTTCTCCTTGGGGTTGTTCCCCCTTTCTGTAAGCCTCTGAGCTCTACAGATGTTTCTCTTCATGGTGCATCCTTGTGTAAATATCTAATAAAAAGAATTCAAAATGAATTCAATTCTTTCATGATTACTACTACTCTTCCCTATCTTATTGTGCCAACTGTCGTGTAGATCATTGTGGGTATGAAACTACTCCAAGTTTTTGTCAAATATACTCAAAAGTCTCCCTCGGACGAGGTTTGGTGAATATATCTTCAATCTGTTATTTTGTCCCAATGTACTCTACCTTGATGTTTTTCTCTGTAACTTGTTCCCGTAGAAAAAGAAACTTGATCAAAATTTGTTTTTTCTTGGAATGCATCATTGGATTCTTAGAGATGATTATATCCCTGGTATTATCATAGGATATCGGAATAGGATCATAATATTCCACCTGTATGTCTTGCAAAGTTTTCTTCATCCAAAGAAATTGTGTACAACATATTGGTGTTGTAACATAATCTAGTTTTGCTATGGAAAATTCTACTGAAGACCATTTGTTGATCAACCAGGATACCAGACAATCACCCAAGTAGAAGGTTGCTCCAGTTGTACTTCTTATATCATCAACATTTCTTTCCCAATACACATATTTGTATGCAACTAGATATAGATCATTCCCTTTTGGATACCATAATTCATAGTCTTATGTTTCTTTGAGATATCTGAATATTCTCTTTAATACCATAACATGTGTTTCCTTCGGTGCTTCTTGAAATCTCGCAACTTTTCCAACTACTTGCATCACATCAAGTCTCAATGTTTTCACATAGATTATACTTCCAATCATCAATATGTAGACTCTATGATCTACATCCTTGTATTTATCGTCTTTTCTCAATTTGCAACTAGTTTGCATGGAAGTACTTACGAGCTCGCAATGTACCATTCCAAACTTATTTAACATTTCTTTTATATACTTGGTCTGGCAGATGAAAATACCTTTATATTTTTTATATATGTGGAGTCCCAAAACGAAATACACTTCGGCATGGAAAAGACAGTGGAAGTGTTGCAGTGACATTTCTACTGGTCGATACTTCAATAGGATGGTAGCAAGTATATTTGGTCCTGCACTATATGTTCTATTTCCAAATTGGCCACTAAGAAACAAGGCTTATACACTACTCTTCCTACTCTTGATAGGCCCCGAGAATCCATCTCAATGGACTACATGTCAGGCCTTCCATCCACCAAGCGGGAAATGACTATGGTTTTGTGGTTGTGGATCACTTTTCCAAGATGTTGATTCTGGCCTCCTGCAAGAAGAGCATCACAACAGAGGCCACTGCCAAGATCTTCTTTGAATTAGTGTGGGTACACTTTGGGATCCCACAAACCATTATCTTAGATCCAAACATATGATTCCTCAACACATTTTGGTCGAGCCTTTAGTCACTATTGGACACCAAGCTCACCAAATCCACTGCCTTCCAACCCCAGAGGGATGGCCAAACCAAGGTCGTCAACTGGATGATCATGCACGTTATGTGCATGTAAAATTTCAAGCACCCCCACACATGGTATGAGAGTCTTCCCCATGTACATCAAATCTACAATAGAGCCATGCATAGCTCAACTGGTCCACAACCGCTTTCCAGTGGGGTTGGGATTTCAACCATTGGGTCTTATGGATGTTGCACTACCTCTTGCGGCCAACCAGGAAGACTCATTGCATGCTCCAAAAAAATCTGACAAATCCACCCAGTTCGTTGAGCGGATCCAGGACATGCACCAATAGGTTCAGGATATTTTACAGAAGTCTAATTCCAAGTACAAGCAACACCATGATCAACATTGGGTGCCACATCACTTTCAGGTGGGAGACAAAGGTTGGATGCACTTGCAAAAAAAATGTCTTATGGGGCCTCATTAGAAGCTTTGTCCACTCTGTTATGGACCTTACACAATCACCAAGGTTGTGGGTGACAATTATTTTGAGCTCAACATTTTCCCCTTCCTTGGCTTTCACCCAGTGTTTAATAAGGACCTCCTTTGATGTCACACACCCACTATGGGAACTAAGATTTTCTTTTTCTTTTCGTCTTTTCTTCGAGGAATAGAATCCCCGAATTTCTATGGGGCCTAGCGCAGACCCTCCCTTCCCTTATTCTCCCCCATGTGATCGTTGGCTATGACCATGGGCCTTACCAAAAAGGTGCTTCTGGATTTCATGATTTAGGGAATCATGATGCAAGCGTTCCCCTGTTCTCTGTCTTTCGAAATGCTGAAACTTGAAAGGGTATAATCAGCTCCTTAGCTCCTCCCTTGGGTCTCTTTTCATACGAACGGTCCTATGACCTAGTGTTATTCCTCTAAATGCTTTCGGGGTTTCGCAATTTGGGAATTCGCAACGCAAGTGTTCCTCCTTTCCCTTTTAAATCCATGGAACTCGAAATCCTGGTATCATCCGGATCTATGGTCCAGATCGTCGACTTGATCAACGACCCGGATTAAATCCCGACATTCTACCTTTCGGGATTTCTAGCGAGGTCTTCACTCCTATTCCTCTGATGTCCAGAACCCCGGTGGCCTTAGATCTTCACCACGCATCCCTACAAATGGGCGGTCCAGATTCTTTTGGGACTCCTCCTCCCTACCACAAGACCCTATCTAGTGACCTAGGGCTCATTCATAGAGCGCATCGGAGTTTCGTGTACCGAGATGTCATGACTGGCGAAGACGAAGGGTCTTTCCCTTGGGTTTCCCGGGGGCTGAAAAGTCGAAACACCAAAACCTATTCACACTAAACCAATTTGGGGTTTTTCATATCGGGATTTCATGACTAGCGAATACAAGGGAACTTACCCTTGGGTTCCCCAAGTGCTGAAACACCGAAACACCAAAACCTATTCACACTAAATCGATTCGGGGTTTCGCATGTCGGGATTTCACGAATGGTGAATACAAGGGAACTTGTCCTTGGGTTTCCTGGGTGTCGAAACTCCCAAACACCAAAACCTATTCACACTAAACCAATTCGGGGTTTCGCATGTTAAGATTTCGCGACTGGCGAATACAAGGGAACTTGTCCTTGGGTTTCCCGGGTGCCGAAACGCCGAAAACCTGAGAGAAACACTCTCTCTTATACAAGGTTTCCAGACTCAGATCACATGATCCTTCAATGGGTTCTTGGGTAATTATCCCTAGGCTTGGTGACCAGACTAAAAAGCCTTCCTAAATCATCGAGCTATGAACTTCTGTGACGGGGGTGAAGTAAAATCGTGGTTTTACTAAAACGATTGTCTTTTCAAGGAACTCACTCCGGCTCTGGAATGCGAGGGAACTTCTCGGAAGGAGGTGCCTTAGAAGAAATCAAACTAGGGCATAGCATGAGTAAAGTAAATGGGACAAATCTTGAGGGAACAGACTCATAATCTGAACTTGTTCATTATATATATAAACTGATTATGTTCATATAAGTATAACAATGCATCCATTATTTTTGATCAAAATACCAAGCAAACACTTCTATACCGCGACCATTTATGAGTGTACAAACATGAGCATGCGTTCCAGGATATTCAATTCAAGATACAAGATATAAACACTTATCATAAAACACTAGGTGTGACGTGACTGCTGAGTGGGGTGCTCGTTTCCACCCAACTGTAGGCTCAATGAATCCAAACGGATTTACCACTAGCCACCCCGAGCTAGACCACGATGCTTGATGTTCAATTTTCTACTTCCATCTCAACGGAAGTCAAGGACGAAGGTTACTCTCCTTCTCCTCTATTCAGAACTCCTTGTTGTTTCCAAAGTTTCTCCAGTTCTTCCCTGCGATCCCTGTCGCGCACATTCTCCTCTCTTCCCCCCTTTACCCCACTTCCTCTCTTGCCTTTTCTCTGCAAGATTGCGTGTGGAATGAATTTCCCCATCCATGGTCAGTTATGGGAGCTATTACGGATGGGCGATTCACCCCCATCCCCTCATTAACTCTTGAGGAGACTCCCCACCTACCTATCTGACGAGAAATCCATTCCAGGGTCAAAGATCTGCTTTGATCTTTGAGAAAGTAAAAACCAGTACAGTACTGGCTCGGTGGAAGTTAATACAACCATTCCAGGTCCCTTCCACCACCTCTCATTAGCCATTGTGGTCTCTTTTAGCAAATCCCCCTCCCAACAGCCATGCAACACATATTCATAACATAATTTTCATTCATTGACCTTTTATAAAAAGGTCCTTCAAATCAAGCATTCACGTCTTTTAGTTTGCCACGGTTCTTGGCCAATATAGTTATTTTTACAGACTGGGGGAAACAGGGTGTTACAATTCCCCCCCCCTTAAACAAACATTGTCCTCGATGTTCTATCTATCAATATGACGTTTATGTACAAAAGTAAACGAAATTGGATATGCATGTTTCATGGCATCTTCCATTTCCCACGTAGCCTCATCTGGACCAAAATGTTTCCACTACATCTTGACCTGTGCAATGGTTCTATTCCTGAGTGGGGTTTCCTTTCTGTCCAGTATGCATTGAGGCTCTGGCAGGAATTCTCCCTCCGGTTCCACTTGGATCACAGACCAATCAATTATATGATTAGAATCATGTACATATTTCTTCAATAATGAAACATGGAAAACATTATGTGCTTTTACTGTGGGAGGAAGTGCTACCCTAAAGGCTACAGGTCCCACTCTATCTAGAACTTCAAAGGGTCTGCAATACCGAGGTGCCAACTTGGCACAATCTCCCATCCTCAGGGAACTCTTCCTGGGCCTAACTCTAAGATATACGTGGTCTCCCGTCTTGAATTCTCTTGGAGTTCTCTTTCGGTCGGCGTAACTTTTATGTCTGTTCTGAGTGACCTTTAGATTTTGTTTTATCTGAATCACTTGTTGTTCCATTTCTTTCAGCATGTCAGGTCCAATAGTAATTTTGTTTACGGGATTACTCCAAATAACTTGAGTGTTGCAAGGTCTACCATAGAGGACTTCAAAAGGACTCGTCTTCAGGGATTCTTGGTAGTTGTTGTTGTAGGCGAATTCCACCAGTGGCAGGTAATCTTCCCACTTCTTGGGTTGATGCATTACATGCATTCTTAGCATGTCTTTCAATATTTGGTTCACTCTTTCTGTCTGTCCATCGGTTTGAGGATGATAGGCTATGCTAAATAGTAATTTGGTCTCCAGACCAACCATCAATGATTTCCAAAAGTTGGAAGTAAACTTCGTGTCTCTGTCAGACACAATCTCTTTAAGCATACCATGTAGTCTGAATGTCTCCTTCATGAATATGCTGGCAATATCTATTGCCTTCCAAGTCAATTTGACGGGGACAAATTGGGCAGACTTGCTCAATTTATCCACCACTACCATGATGGCATCATTATGTTTGGTTGATGTTGGTAATCCGGTGATGAAATCCATGGAAATGGTTTCCCACTTCCATTCTGGGATTGGTAGAGGTTGTAATAATCCTTCTAGGTGATGGTGTTCTGCTTTAACCTATTGGCATTTTAGGCACTTATCTAAATAGTTAGCTATGTCTTTCTTTAACCCAGGCCAATAGAACTGTTTCCTAGTGGCCATGATCATCTTTTGATATCCCGGGTGACCAACATATGGTCTTTTATGCAGTTCATCCACTATGAACCTCTTCAAGTCGTCACAATCTGGAATATACAATTTGTTTCTGTAAGTTAGCATACCTCCATCTATCATCTGGTAGCCTTCATAATTTGTTTCTGTGGGTTCTTTCTCCAGGTACGAGGTCACGATCTGGAAGAATGTGTATATTTCTTGAGCATTCCTGACTCTTTCTTTGACATTCATCTCGTAGGTTCTCACCGCTGCCAGGTGAATTGTTTTCATACTTCTGCTAAGGGCATCGACCACCTTATTTTCCTTTCCTTTAACATGTTTGATTTCAAAATCAGACTCACTAAGGAGGGCCATCCACCTATCTTGTCCATCATTGAGCTTTGTTTGGTCAAAAAAATATCGCAATCCATAGTGGTCTATCATAAGTACAAATTTCCTTCCCAGGAGGTAATGTATCCACATTTTTAAGGCATGCACTATGGAAGCCAACTCTAGATCATGGGTCACATAGTTGACTTCATGCTCATTCAATTTTCGGGTTTCATAGCAGACTACACTTCCTCCTTTCATAAGGACTCCTCCAAGCCCTTCCTTACAAGCATATGTGCACATGAGGAAGTCCTTTTCAGGATCAACGATCTTCAACACAGGAGCATGGGTCAGAAGGTGCTTCATGGATTGAAATCTTTCTTCACATTCTTGTGTCCATGTGAATTTATCTCCCTTCTTCTGGAGGGCAGTGATTGGACAACCAATCTTGGAGAATCATTTTAGAAATCTCCTATAGTATCTTGCTAAGCCCATAAAGAATCTAATATCTGAAACGTCCTTTAGGGTAGGCCATTCCATGATAGACCTGATCTTGTTAGGAACTACTGCTACTCCCTCTTCAGATATGACATGGCCCAAGTAATGTATTTTCTTCTGGAAAAAGTCGCACTTGCTAAATTTGGCATAGATTTGATGTTCTCTTAGCACTTGAAGCACAAGTCTAAGATGTTCCTCATGTTCCTCTCTATTCTTGGAGTAAATTAATATATCGTTAATAAAAACCAATACAAATTTGTCTAGGAATTTGCTGAGCACATTGCTCATCAAGCACATAAAAGTGCCAAGGGCATTGGTCAATCCAAATGGTACTACCACAAACTCATAGTGACCATATCTCATCCTAAAGGTAGTTTTGTGGATGTCCTCCCCCTTGATTCGAACTTGATGGTATCCATATCTCAAGTCAATCTTTGAGAAGATGGAAGCACCTCCCAATTGATCAAACAAGTCATCGATCTCGGGTAAGGGGTACTTGTTCTTTATGGTTACCTTATTGAGTTGTCTATCTATGCAAAGTTCGAGGGTACCGTCTTTCTTTTTCACAAACAGGATTGGTGCTCCCCATGGAGATACGCTAGGTCAGATATAGCCTCTGTCCATCATTTCTTTTAGTTGTAATTTAAGATCAACTAGCTCGGGTGTGCTCATCCTGTAGGGTGTCCTAGACACTGACACCGCTCCTGGTGCAAGTTCTATCGAGAAGTCAATGTACCTCTTCTGAAAATACATCTCTATATTCTCTTAGTGTGGGGTGGTCTTTGAGGCTTGGTTTGTCATCTTCAACGGATTCCAACACCTGTATCGCATATAGTGGACATCCCTTTCTACAATACCTTCTCATTTGAAGGGCTGATATTCATCTCACTAAGACAGGTTTTTGGATTCCTTGAAGGGTTATCCTTCTTCATTCTTCATTTACACATTCTAAGGTTTTATGGTAACAGTCTAGTCTGGCTTTATATGTGGCTATCCAGTCCATACAAATCAACAGGTCATATGATCCTAGGGGTAATATGTTAAGGGTTGCTTGGGTGGGGAATTCACCCATAGTGAATTGGCAAGTTGGTATGACCTCTGCTACCTTTATTTTGGTGTCAGTGGCTAACTGTACCAACCATGGCTTGGCATGTTTATGTGGCTATAATTTACACTTATCAATAGCCTTAGGGGCTATATAACTCAAATTTGAACCAGGGTCAATTAGAATAAACACTAGATCATTGGTGATCATACCTTCCATCTCCACCAATGAATCTTGGTGGTCAACTTGTTTATTATCCACGGCTGCATAAATTTGCGGCATACTCCTGGCCACGTCATTGATGGGGGTAGCTTCTTGAATGTTGTAAATTCTCCATCTGTTCTATTGTTAGTGCGGGCAGTCCCTCAGTAGATGTTCTTCTCCACAACCCCAATATTTTAAGGGTTCTTTCTTCGAGTTATCAATCTTTCCTGGGGTAGATCCAAAAGGCTTATTTCTGCTCTGGGAGGGGAAGTTATGCTGGTGTACACTTCGGGTTGGGAGGCTCATCCTTGAGTCACTTTTATATAGGGATGATTTTAAGGATGGAAATTTATTTTAAAATGTAGAGACCTTGGCGATTCTTACTAATCCTTCATATGCCAACTATAAATGTTTGACGATATTTTTGTAAAAATATTCAAACTTCTAAGGATTTTATATATTTTTTATAAAATTTTGGCGATTTTTAAGGTAAAATAATTTTATCCTATAGAATTGGGGCGAATCATTTTTAAAATAGTGAATCTCGTTTTTGGAAAAAACATGGAAAATTAGCCCATGAGCGAAATTTAGCCCCTAAAATCATCCATTTATAGTTTTTAAATCTTGGGGATTTAAACCCCTTTTTCTGGAATCCCGAACTATTCTTCTGCTTCCAGCCTTCATGATGTTTTGTCTTATGCCCAAGTTGTTCATAACAATATCTTGATTTTCGGATAGTATCTTCTAGGGTCTTTGGCTCGTCAAACTCAATCCTATTCTGAAGTCCTTAGGTAGTCCACTGATGAATCGTTGCACCTTTGCCTTTTCTGCTTTTATATAGGGTATGTACCTCATCAATTCGAGGAATCTACTGACATATTCCTCTATGGTGCATTGCCCCATCTTGAGTTCATAGAATTCTTTAGTCTTTTCATCAAAATACTTTTCCGACAGACACTTCTTCCTGAAATATTTCTCAATCCAAATGGAAGCCTTTCCATTCAGGTTGAAAGTGGCTACTTGGGCCTTCAAATTTTTTGAGAAGTCATGGACTCTGAAATACTTCTTTAGTCCAAGAAGCCAGGCCTCCACTTCCTCTCCCTTATTTATTTCACCGTCGAAATAGGGTGGTTTGGCCTTCTTGAATTATTTAAGATTATGATTTTTGGAATGATTTCGCTTCTTCCATTTTATTCGAGAATAAGAACTAATTCTGCAACTAGAATATCCCTCTGAGTCGTTAGTTTCCTTTCCAGAGGAATCATCTGATGTTTGTCCCTTATCCCTGGGGTGAACCTTTCTCGAGGTGCTCCTCCCAGTGTGGCCACTTAAAGGACCACGTTTCTGTATCCCAGGTGGGCTTTAACTTTTCTTTGTCTGTCGTTGGTCCGCGTGACTGGTGTTAGGTCCATGCTGCAATTGTCTTTGTACGTCGGATAAGTTCTGTAGCAAGACTACATTTATTTTCATTTGCTCATCTTGCTCTTTTATCAACCTCTCATTGTTATCCTTGCAACTCTGTAGTTCGACCATGAGGCTTCTCACAGTCTCAGCTAGATCTGGAGGGGTCTCTACCGCTCTCCTTTCATTAGACTCTTCGTCTCTATTGTGGGAGCCATCCCCCACTTCGTGGTGCGTCACCATTCTATGCATCTGCAGTTTCCCACGATTGATCGTCCACTTGTTGTGCAAGAAAAACACTTATTGTTAGTCAACATTATATTCATTCACAATCAACGGATAATCAATATTTTATTTTCAAATGCATACACACAATAGGAATTTTCATTCTTAAGTTCGTCTTTGGATAAGGGGGGTTAGGATAGAGAGTTACTCCATTTAAGAGTACCTCAGATGGAGTTTTTGCGCAAATCGTCCATGAGCTCAAGCAAGCCAAGTGTTGTAACCATGCTTTGATACCAATTTGTCACACACCCACTACGAAAACTAAGATTTTCTTTTTCTTTTCATATTTTCTTCGAGGAACAAAATCTCTGAATTTAAATGGGGCCTAGCACAGACCCTCCTTTCCCTTATTCTCCCCCATGTTATCGTTGGCTATGACCACGGGCCTTACCAAAAAGGCGCTTCCGGATTTCGCGATTTAGGGAATCGTGATGCAAGCGTTCCCCTATTCTCTGTCTTTTGAAATTCTGAAACCCAAAAGGGTCTAATCAAATCCTTAGCTCCTCCCTTGGGTTTCTTTTCATATGACCGGTCCTATGACCTGGTGTTGTTCCTCTAAATACTTTCGGGGTTTCAAGATTTTAGAATTCACGATGCAACTGTTCCTCCTTTCCCTTTTAAATCCCCGGAACCCGAAAGCATGATATCATCCAGATCTATGGTCCAGATCGTCAATTTGATCAACGGCCCAGATTAAATCCTGACATTCTGCCTTTCAGGATTTCTGGTGAGGTCTTCACTCCTATTCCTTTGATGTCCAGAACCCCGGTGGCCTTAGATATTTGCCATGTGTCCCTACAAATGGGCAGTCCAGATTCTTTTGGGACTCCTCCTCCCTACCACAAGACCCTGTCCAATGGCCTAGGGCTCATTCACAAAGTGCATCGGGGTTTCGTGACTAGAAAAGATGAGGGGTCTTTCCCTTGGGTTTCCCAAGGGCTGAAACGTCGAAACACCAAAACCTATTCACACTAAACCGATTCGGGGTTTCGCATATCGGGATTTCGCGACTGGCGAATACAAGGGAACTTACCCTTGGGTTCCCTAGGTGCTGAAATGCCGAAACACCAAAACCTATTCACACTAAACCGATTCGAGGTTTCACATGTCAGGATTTTGCGACTGGCGAATACAAGGGAACTTGCCCTTGGGTTTCCTGGGTGCGGAATTGCTAAAACACCAAAACCTATTCACACTAAACCGATTCGGGGTTTCGCATGTCGGGATTTCGCCACTGGCGAATACAAGGGAACTTTCCCTTGGGTTTCCCGGGTGTCGAAACGTCGAAAACCTGAGAGAACCACTCTCTCTTGTACAAGGTTTCCAGACTCAGATCACATGATCCTTCAGCGGGTTCTTGGGTAATTATCCCTAGGCTTGGTGACCAGACTGAAAATCCTTCCTAAATCACCAATCTATGAACTTTTGTGACGGGGGTGAAGTAAACTCGTGGGTTTACTAAAACGGTAGTCTTTTCAAGGAACTCACTCCGACTCTGGAATGCGAGGGAACTTCCCAGAAGGAGGTGCCTTCGGGGAAATCAAACCAGGGCATAGCATGAGTCAAGTAAATGGGACAAATCTCAAGGGAACAGACTCGTAATCTAAAATTGTTCATTCTATATATAAACCAATTATGGTCATATAAGTATAAGCATGCATCCATTATTTCTGATCAAAATACCAGGCACACACTTCTATACAAAGACCATTTATGAGTGTACAAACATGAGCATACGTTTTAGGATATTCAATTCAAGATATAAGATATAAACACTTATCAGAAAACACCAGGTGTGACGCGACTACTAAGAGGGGTTCTCATTTCCACCCAACCGTAGGCTCAATGACTCCAAACGGATTTACCACTAGCCACCCTTGAGCTAGACCACGATGCTTGAGGTTCAATTTTCTACTTCCAGCTCAACAGAAGTCAAGGACGAAGGTTACTCTCCTTCTCCTCTATTCAAAACTCCCTGTTGTTTCCACAGTTTCTCCATTTCTTCCTCATGATCCTTGTCTCACTCATTCTCATCTCTTCCCCCCTTTACCACACTTCCTCTCTTGCCTTTTCTCTGCAAGATTGCATGTGGCACGAATTTCCCCATCCGTGGTCCTTTACCACACTTCCTCTCTTTCCTTTTCTCTGCAAGATTGCATGTGGCACGAATTTCCCCATCCGTGGTCAGGTCTGGGAGCTATTACGGATGGGCGGTTCACCCCCATCCCCATCCCCTCATTAACTCTTGAGGAGCCTCCCCACCTACCTATTTAATGGGAAATCCATTCCAAGGTCAAAGAGATACTTTGATATTTGAGGAAGTAAAAACCAGTATGGTACTGGCTTGGTGGAAGTTAACACAACAATTCCAGGTCCCTTCCACCACCTCTCATTAGCCATCGTAGTCTCTTTTAGCACATCCCCCTCCCAGCAGCCATGCAACACATATTCATAACATAATTTTCATTCATCGACCTTTTATAAAAAGGTCCGTCAAATCAAACATTCACGTATTTTATTTTTCCATGGTTCTTGGCCAATATAATTATTTTTACAGACAAGGGGAAATAGGGTGTTACATTCGACCCTATTTTCCACCCTATTGGACACCTCGGAGATGGCAGAACAATTGAAACAAACAGAGATCAACCCTGACCGCATGGAACATAAATACACTAATGATATCATGGACACATAGGTCAATGACACTCACCAATAGAGGCTCCATATTTATTGGGTTTTCAAAGTATGACAACTTCTACACCAAGGCAAGTGGATCACCCGGGGCCAAATTTAGCAAAAATTTCCTCATTTGATGGGGGAACTCAACACAATGGATACAATTGCTTCTTAAGGGAGGAGTATTGATCTAGGAGGATATCGGTGACCACCCGCCTAGTCCAACTGGCTCAAAACAAGATTTTTGACAATTTACTATTTTTAGTAGTTTTTCAGGTCCTAAACTTTCAAGGCCATTTTGAGGGCCTAAACAACACTTTTTCATGATAGGGAACACCTTAATGATAGCATAAGGCTTTGATTGATCCCCCTAAATGAATCTCCTCGTCAATACCTTTCCAACAAGCTATCGTGTGCTGAAAATGGCGATCATATGCAAAAGTTATGACCCCAAGAAGTTGATGTACTAACTTACCCCAATGGGGCTCACATGAATTTTGGCAGTTCATCTCCTAAGGTTAGGTTTTTGGACTTATATGGTTTTGACATTCATGTTTATTGTGAAAATGCGTTCAGAGTCTAACTGTACTCATCTTCTTGCGAATGAGCGTATTTGTCACATCTCTTCTCAGAGATAAGCTGCCACCATTCTAGCAAGCTTGTTTCTAGTATGCAATTTACAGTTTCATCATATTTCTTATTTAATAGAAGTCAAGTTTTATTGTATATATGTTATTATTCATTGTGTCTCTGTGTTAATACTATAAATCTATGTTTTCATTTCATTCCACTCATAAATATGGATCAACTAAGGCTACAAGGACAAAAACAATAATATGAAAACTTTCCCCAAAAGGCATTAAAAAAAAAAGTTTAAAATAAGTAGTTGGAATTAAAATTAGAGATAAGATTCAATAACCAATGGTTTGCATTGAAGATAATAAAATAGTAAAAAGATCAAATTTATTTGGCCTAAACATTATATCCTTCTCCACCATTATGATGTCTATGAAAATAGAGAAATGCTCGACAATATCCTTACCATTGAATGTAATGATATGAATTTTTTGACCTTGAATTTATATTAACCCATCTATTTATAAATTAGATTAGAGAACTTGTAAACCCTACAATTTCATTCATTGCATGAGTCTATGTTACACATAGGGTTTCTATGAGTGCATAATACTGTGCCTCATTGTTCACAATGTCATTATTTTTCAAGAGCCTCATTGTTATTTGAACCTATCGATATCCATAGTCATACAAAATGAATTCCTTTGTAGCAATTTTTCTTGGGTTTCTTGGAAGAGATATCTCTATGTACAAGCACCATAATTTCACCATTTTGAATTTATGAAGAACGAATAAAAATAGTTATCCCTTCTACAAGAATGGTTGTCTAGGTGCCTCCTTGATTTAAATCATCAACTATTATCCACACATCATCCTAACCTTGAGGAATGACTCAACTATTCTCTAGTATCCCAAAGAGAAAAATTAAATTTATTACAAATATCAAACATTATTTATTTCATATACGAATCCAAATGGGGCGAGTATATAAGAGGGTACATTTAAATATTCTCTAAAAAAAATTACAATGCAAAATAACTTAAGACTTTGGATTTTTAAAATCTTTACCTAGTTATAAATGTCAATATGTTTTTCTCCCGATCTCCTCTACACATTTTATTCTACTCTTCTTCCCTCTTTGGAGTGGTAGGATAATAATTCTCTTTGAATTTATTTTTTCCAGTTAATTCACCATTTTATTCAAGTAAAATGTAGAGTATTTCTTATCACAAATACTCTAATTATGAATTTATTTTTTTTCATTTGTAAAACATTTTTCGACCATTTTTTTTTAGGTAATTGCGACTTAAATTATGACTTAATCTTCAACTTGTATAATAACCTACAAAAATTCCTATGAAAATATGATTGAAATTTTGTTTACTCTAAAATGATAAAAAAGGATTATCAACTTTTGACCTAAACAAGTGAACAATGAGAGAAGGTAATGTTGAAAAATTGGTTTGTTCTATATGTTAGAATTTTAGAAGTTACAATTATCTTCTTCAACATTCATTAACAATTGCATGTAATAAAACAACTAAAAGATAAATAATCACTGAACACAAGATATATCATGGGAAACCCTCGTGGGGGAGAAAACGCAACAACTGGTTCTTTAGTATAGATTCCTTCAACCGGTACAATGTCACGTTATAGCACTCCACAAATAGACCAAGAATGTGATACCAAAGACCAAGAAACCAAGATCTCTTGCACTAGACCTCCTTTGCTATGCTCCAAATACACAAGAGAAGGTGAGTTGTGTGTGTGTACAAATGAGAGGAACTCGACCTCTTTTTATACACATAACTTGACTCCCAAAAAGACACAACCCTAAGAGGGGTCGTTTTGAATTTTACAATAAGGATAGAAATAAAATAATAATTACTTTTGATCCAATTTATACAATAATATTACAATAACTTCTCGAGGTTTGACCAATAAAAATACAAAATAATATCTTCCATAGTTAGAACAAAATATCAATAGTCCTTCTTAACTAGGAAGGTATTATTTATTTCCACACAAACTCATGACCATTGACTGTTGAACATATGAATCTTGATGCAGGAGCATCGCTCCAAATCAACATAAGCTGCCAGCCAACAAGCACATCCATCGTGCATTCATGAAAAGGAGAGGCGCAACCCTCTCGTTCTCCAATTTTGGAAATTGAATTTAAAGTTGTAAGGCTGATAGAGACCAGAACATGCCTTTGTATAGGTAGTGGTTGAGGTTTCCTTAATTGGTCACCTACAGCTAAGTCCAGATCAGTCAGATCTACGACTTCCATTTATGTAATGAAGCCTCTCTGTGATAGCGATATCTCAGAGATGGTGAGGTGGAGGATAAGATTGAGAGAGCCCTCATTTTGTAATGGGGGGAGAAATTAGAGTAGAAAGGGGGAGAGAGGAGTTCCCAGAGGGAAAAGAGTCCCCAGAGAGAGAGGAGTTCTCAGGTAGAGAGGTCTCAAGGGAGACAAAGCTGAGACTTGTTACAGTCCAACATTTGTGAACACTTGTATAGACATTTGGAGATGAATAAAAAGAGCAGTTTTCCTGCCCATGAATTGTCTACGCATGGTTAAGCATTTGAATGTAATTTGCATGACGTAGATACGTGTTATAGATAGATTTTTCTATATGTTTGTGATTTTGTCGGTTTATGTATGGGTTCTTTAGGTTGTACAAGGAGTGCACCACAGAACACTGGGAGTTCTGGAGCCAGCGCAAAGAGTGAGCATCTAAACTCTGTAGAGTCAGAGACAACGTGCAAGGAGTGCACACCAGAAAGATTCAAAGGCTCACAGAGGAGCCTCAAGGTTGTTGAACACCTTGGAAGACAAACTGTGCAGGGGAAGGCACAGAGAGAAGAGGCAGAACTATTGAAGGTTCTGTAAAGATCTGCCAGGATGGCATTGAGTGAGTGCATAGAATGCACCAGAGGATTCTATTGTGAGTTATGAGAAAAGAGAAGTGTCAAGGGACTTACAGAGTTACTGAAAACTCTGTGAAGAAAGGCTCTGCAAGGTGTGCATTGAGCAGAAGAATTCCAGGAGGGTGTGAAGCATTTCGTTTTAAGAAATACTTCAGATTGAGTTATCCGAACTCAACAACACAAGGAGCATGCGAATAAGGACTTGTCGGAAGTTCTTGATCTTAGAAGGAATAGTGCAAGGAGTGTTCTCAGAGTGAACTTATTTCAAGTTCAAAATCTCAGGAGGTGGAGCATTTCTCTAACGCAGACGAGACCTGAAGGAATCAGACTCGCAAGAGGAAGAATCGAGGGATGAGACCTTCAAGACTCAGAAATATTCTAAGTTAGAAAGCCAAGAAGGTTTAGGAGGAGAGCGCACGAGGAAGACATATCTGAGCTATCAGATCTCGTGCAGATAGCTAATCATCGTTGGATCCCGAGGAAGGTGCGTAGAGTTTAACCTCTGGGTTAGTCGCACAAGAGATCAGCTGAAACAGGCGGTGGAGATACTTCGTGGAGAAGTGTCGAGTTGTCGTGAACCGTCAAATCCAGAAGAAGTTGCACGAGGTTTAACTCTCATATGTGAAGAAGGGGAACGAAAGGCCTATTTCGGAATTTCGGCTACTGAGAGACACAAAGGGAAAGAGTCAGGACTCTTGACCCATGAAATCCCGAAAGCATCAGGACCGTCCATTTTGAGGATAGGTGGAAATGATCTGGTCCATTTCGCGAACTCGGGTATCACGAGCCAGGAGACAGAGTTCCTCGCATTTCAAAACCTCGAGTCGTGATATCGTGAAACTGCGACACCGATCCATTTATTGAAGTTGGGTATCGTGAGATGGGAGGCGGAGGCCTTCGCTCTACAAAGTTCTGAGTCGCGAGATCGCGATGCGATTTGAACCATCGATCGAGGAGGAAGGAGAGATGTGAGATCTGGCATCTCACCACATCGTGTATCGGTGGTTCAGAAGGTGAAGGAACTACACTTTGATCGTTGAAGTCGCGAAGTGCCGAGCGTCGAGACTCGTGTGAACACGTGGCACATCTGACTGATGGGCCACATAGTTGACATGTGGCATAACAACAAACGCCAGGGGAAAGACGAAGGAGGTGACAGGCGAGGGACACACATCACCTTGGGAAGGAGTCTACCTATCGTTGACCATCGCGTCTCATGGATTCACGAAAGAGGAGGAGGAAGGCTCAACACTCCAACTCACGAGATTACGAGTTGCAAGAAGTGCAAAAAGGAATTCAACCATCACCTCTCGGGGTTTCGCAAAGGGACAGTGCCAAAGTTCAACACTCCAACTCGTGAGGTCGCGAGTTGCGAAGATGCACTAGTGCTTAGCCCTAGCTGATGGTTACGCGTGGAGGGCACTGTCAAGGAAGGAGCCATACCCCATCGCATCTCGGGTATTGACATTTGGAGAAAGAGGAGTCGAGGGTCTTCGACCCACGAACTCACAAGTTGCAAGAACGCGCTTGCGCTAATGCCCAGTTGGGGTCGTATGGAGGTGTAAGGCTCGCACTTGGTGTTAAGTTATGTCGGGTGGGTCTTTGTAAGGGACCTGTGGATTCGATTCAAGGGGAGTTCCAGCAGGAGCCCGAAGATCCATTTTGACTCAGAAGAACATCGATCTAGAGACTGAGAGGTCAGTGGACCTTGCTGAGGTAGGGGGTCTGCATCATGTGGTATTAGAGCTAATTTTTGTCTGTAGATTTCAGATAAAAGAGAAAAGAGGAGACCATTACATTGTTCACAGGAAAAGGAGAGACGGTGGGAGAAATTCTGATGACATCAAGTTGAATCAGAAGCATATTTTTGATGCTCTATGGTGATTGTTGTAGGGTGTGCAACAGTTAATAGACAGCCATGTGAGTTGTAGGAGGACATGGAGATGCTCTCAGACACAGAGTGATCCATAGGTTTTCCAGGAGGGCAGACAAGGAAGAAAATGGCAACTAAAGGCTGTGAGTGTGGTATAAGAGGATACTACTAGCAGATGAGTAAGGTAGAGCTCGACAAAGAACTCGCTAAGATAAGAGAGAATATGGAGGTTCTTACACTGTGGCAACAAAAAAATGGAAAATCGTGATGGGTATATGAATGGCCCATGAAAAAGAAGGTGAAGTGGCCAGTCAAGGAGTTGTTGGTCAAAAGAAAACAAAGGTTGCTGAAAAAGTGGTTGAGGCCTGCTGAAGGCCTCAGTGACACAGAGCTGGTTTGCATCTGTGAGCTAGAAGTTGGAGACACCCTCAGTGATGAGGAAGAGAGATTAGTTTCAGGTCTCATAAACTGCCCGGAGGGCAGAGATGAATTTTCCAATTGCTAGCTGGGAAATGAAATGAGATCATTGGAGGATCTCATAGACTGTTAGGAGGACAGCCATGGAAATTCATGTTGCCAGGAGGGAAATGGTATGAGATTAGCTGAAGATCTCATAAACTGCTAGGTGGACACGGAAAAAATCCTAGATTGCCAAGTGGGCAAGGGAGAGCAGAGGAGACTGTCTGAAAGTATTAGAGACTCAGGAGAGAGTTCAGATCAGCAAGGAGTGCTGACAGGAGAAGACCAGAGATACATTCTGATCATTGGGGGAATTGAAGTATTCCTACCAAGCACCTCAGTTGAGGCAAAAATATGTGTTGCAGAGGAAGCAACAGAAGACAGATAGCCAATAGAGATTGTCATGGAGGAAGAAATGGAGAAGACACTAACGTTTTCCTGAAAATAAGAAGATGAGCATTCAACTGAATGGCTCAAAATTTTCAGCCAGGAAGCTAGATAGGAAATCACTGCGGTATTGGAAGCTGTAGAAGAAGCATAAGAGGAGGAAGTAGACAACATGGATTTTGTTGATCTGTATGAAGAATTGGAAGCCCTAGAGAAGAGGGTGATAGTGCAAAGCGTGCACATCCAACATATCAAGTTGGAAGGAGATGGAGGAGCATACCAACCCCAGGAGCAGCTGGGAAAAGTTGGATTTGAGCCAACACAAAGAGAAATGGTAGTAGCAGAACTGCCACAGGAAGAAGCTGAACAACAATTCAATGAGGAGACTGCAGAGATATAGTCTGCAGCAGAGTGGCCACTTAGTGCCACAGAGAGAGATAAAAATAGCAGGGGGGATCAAGTTGATCTACCCACTAAGATGAAGGAATTGCAGTAGAGAGGACTGCATAAGGAGAGCCAACCATGGGAGCAGCTGGACAAGGTGATAGAGGAAATAAAAAGGCTGATGTTGAGTTCAGTAGCAGAGACTGCCAACAACGAGAGGCTAAGCAGAAGAAAGCCTGCAAGAGTAGCAGGGAAGAAGAAGCAGCAACAACAACAACAACATAGCTGGAAAGGAGTGGATGGATATCTCCAAGGGAAAATTTGGGATCCAGGTGGATTTCATTCCTGGAGAAAAGGAGCTCATGATCAAGAGATCATGATTTTTCTAGATGAGGAGTATGATGAAGGAGCATCGCTCCAACTCGGCATAAGCGCCAGCCAACAAGCACATCCAACACTCATTCATGAAAAGGAGAGGCTCAACCCTCTCGTTCTCCAATTTTGGAAATTGAATTTAATGTTTTAAGGCTGATAGAGACCAAACAACACCTTTGTACATGTAGTGGTTGAGGTTTCCTTAATTGATCACCTGCAGCTAAGTCCAGATCAGTGAGATCTATGACTTCCATTTATGTAATGAAGCCGCTCTATGATAGCGATATCTCAAAGATGGTGAGGTGGAGGATAAGCTTGAGAGAGCCCTCATTTTGTAATGGGGGGAGAAATTAGAGTACAAAGGGGGAGAGAGGACTTCCCAGAGGGAAAAGAGTCCCCAAAGAGAGAGGATTTCTCAGGTAGAGAGGTCTCTGGGGAGATAGAGCTGAGACTTGTTACAGTACAACATTTTTGAACACTTGTATAGACATTTGGAGATGAATGCAAAGAGCATTTTTTCCTGCCCACAAATTGTCTGCGCATGGTTAAGCATTTGAATGTAATTTGAATGTTGTAGATATGTGTTATAGATAGATTTTTCTATTTGTTTGTGAGTTTGTCAGTTTTTGTCTGGGTTCTTTATGTTGTGCAAGGAGTGCACCATAGAACACTCAGAGTTTTGGAGCCAGCACAAAGAGTGCGTGATTCAGGTGGATATTGGGGGCCACCCACCTTTTCCAAATGGCTCAAAACAATTTTCTGACCATTTTGGCAATTTACTATTTTTAGCAGGTTTTCACTTGCGGGGCCATTTTGAGGGCCTAGATGAAGTTTTTTCGAGATTAAGGTTCTCAATGATAATCAAAGGAATAAATAAGCCCCCAAATGAATCTCCTCGATGATACCTTTCCAACGAGTTATTACACGCCTAAAACGGAGATCGTATGCAAAAGTTACGACCCCGGGAAGTTGATGCACCAACTTACCCAAACGGGGTCCACATGACTTTTGGCGCTTCATCTCCTAGGGTTAGGTTTTTGGATATCTAGGAATTTTGGTATTCCCAATTATTGTAAAAAGGCCTCCAGAGCCTCATTGTAACCATCTTCTTGCGAATGCGAATAGCCGTCACATCTCTTCTCAGAGATAAGCTGCCACCATTCTAGCGAGTCTTTCACTCTGTATTTTTACAATCTCTATACATTTCTTTCAATAATAGAAATCGTGTATTACTATATATTTTTGTTTATGGTTGCGTCTCTGATACATTTCTGTTATATTATTGAATATCTGCAATATCTCTGTACATTTCTTTATTATATCTCCGCTCTCATTTCGTGCCAAAAATAATCTGGATCAGTGGTATCAGAGCAGGCTGCTCTTGATTTTTTTTCAGTGCATGTCCCCGACGAGGTCCGAGTATAGCAAGTTGGGTCTCGAGCTTGTCTCTCTTGAGGAAAATCGCTCTCACACACCCAAGAAACCCTCAATGGCGGAAGAAAATAAAAATGATGGAGCAGGCGATCCTATCAGTCTATTGCTTGAGCAAGCTCTCACGCGACAGAGGGATGAAATGATGGAGAATTTTTCCCACATCCTTCAACGCCTGTCGATAGCATCAGGTGCATATTCATCAAGCGACCACTTTGGAGGCACCTCGCCTTTCAAGGTATAGGTTAATTTTGATATTCTCGTATTTGAAGGTCAAATAGATGCAGATGCCCTAGATAAATGGTTAAATCTGCTAGAAGGTTATTTCTCTGTTCATAATTTTTCAGACAAGGAAAAGATGACCTTCGAACTCCTTAAGGCTCTCCCCCATGTCAAACATTGGTGGGAAACTTACTGGGAGTAGAGTTCCACAGAGGAATATGGAATATATGGGGCCGAGCCCACTTGGGATTTTTTTGTGGATGCGGTAAAGGAACAATACTACCCTGTTGGAAACTATGAGGAACAATACATGAGATGGACCACACTACGGCAAGAGAGGGGCCAAGCAGTTCTAGATTTCACCAATACCTTCCATACCTTGTGCACCAAGCTAGGTATCAAAGACTCTGAATGACATTTGGTTCTAAAATACGGTGGGTCTTTACACAGATACATCCAAATTGAAATGGATTTTCTGGACATCTCATCACTCGGTGCTGCTTATCGATATGTTGTTAAAATTGAGAATAAATTTAAGCACCAGAAGAAACGAGAATTCAGGTCTGCAAATCTGCAACAACCAAAGTATGACAAAGATGTCCCGAACAAACAGTCTCCCGAAAACCAGTCCAAGACACAGGAAAAGAAGGGTCACGGGAAGACAAAGAAGGACACCGGAAAATGGTGCGATTTCCACAAAGGACCCTGGCACAACACCGATGAATGTCGATCAAAACAGTCATTGGTGGACGAGATCAAAGACAAGGGGCCGAACCCAGATTCAGAATCAGATTTTGAAAATAATGGGAAAAGACAGATCATCGAGGCAGACCCCACTGCTATTGTCGCGACCGCAACAATTCAACCAAAAGAACCAACAGATCCTGAAGAGGGGGAGCGCCATTTTCATTCACAGATGTGGGTGAAGGGGACACCGCTGCATTTTATTGTTGATAGCGGAAGCCAGAAGAACCTCATCTCAGCAGAGGTCGTCAAACAGTTGGGATTGTCGACAACACCACACCCGCAACCATACAACATTGGGT
>ML784509.1:827228-880058 GCA_009831015.1 Picea engelmannii
CCCCTTCCTCTCACTCTCGCTCTCTCTACCCCCCTCTTTGTCTCCCTCTCTCTCCCTCTCAAAAATTCTATCTCTTTCACAGATAGTCTCTTTGTATGTATTCCTCTCTCTAACTCTCCCTCCCCTTCTCTCGCTCTCCCGCCCCCCCTCTCTCTCCTACATCTACCCCTCTCTCCCCCTCACTCTGTATCCCCCTCCCTCTCTCACTTTGTGAGTTTTTCATTAATGTTGTCGTTAAGTGTGAGGGTGAGTGTGAGTATGAGTGTGAGTTTGTGTGAGTGTGTGAGAGATACATAGATTGAATGTGAGAGGGATATATAGGGACATAGAGAGGAGGATGGAGAGAGAGTGAGAGGGAGGGGGCCAAAGAGAGGTAAAGAGAGAGGGGGGAAGTGAGAGAGAAAGAGAGAGGGAGAGAGAACATGTGAGAGGTAGATAAAGAGGAAGACAAATAAGGGGGGGTTAGAGAGAGAGAAGGGGGTGTAGAGAGAGAGTGTGAAAGGGAAATAGAGGGAGACAGAGAGGGGGATAGAGAGAGAGAGAGAAAAAGGAAGGAAGGAAGGCGTTGACGGGATAAATTGACCCCTCGTCAACTGGAGGAGTGAATCCGGTCTGGGGTTTTCTATTTAACCCAAGCCGTTTGGATTAATCCACTTCGACGGGTTTAGCGGCTCCGTTGGCCGATCTAAGTCCTAAGAAAGTAAAAAAAGAAACTAAATGAAATAACGTAATGAAAAATACTCGCTGAAAATTATATACAAATCTAAAATATACTTACAGTTTACTAACTAATATTTATAAAATAGCTCTACTTATTATATGTACAATATATCCGTATGATTATATCTCTAATATATGTATAGCATTTACATAATGCAAATTTTAATCTAAATCTGCGAAAATCGAATATGAATTGATTTATTTAATGACAGCAAAACTATCATTCAGTCTTTTTGATTTATTTGTTTATAACATTTGTAAACAAGAAATGGAATAGAAAACTGTCTAATTGAAAACATAGATGGAGAATAAAATGTGTTTAGATTATAGGAAATTTCTATATTAATTAAACTAATAGAATAAAACTAGCAAACTAACCTGTAATTGCATCTCCTATTCGTACTGTGTATGGCATCCAATTTCACTGTTTGATGAGGTAAACCACAACAGATCTTACAAATGCTTCTCGTAAATGCGAAGTAGTAATGATTGAATGCTAATGACAGAACATATAAGAGAAGTAGTGACAATGATTTTATAATTTCACAAATGGTCACATTGAGATAAATCTGGCTATGAAAATTTGTATATAATTGTTCAATGAATAAAGAAGATTAATCTTCTAGTCTCAAATTTGAACAGAGTAATTACTGTATGTTATATAAGGGACATAAAACACGAATATCATATAAATTCCATCACACCAATATGCAATAAACCATGATATCTAAAGTAGTCACAATTTAATTACAAATCAAAATGATCATAACTTGAATAAAAATATGATATATCGAAGCTAAAGTTGTGCAAATATCAACTTCCATTCAAGTCTGTCAATCATAAATCCATAGTTTTTTGCCTCCAGGAAGCGATGATCTCCAGTTTACAAAACAACACATTTATATAGGTTACAGGAACCAAACGTTTCCTGTTGATAACATCTAATTTGTTCCAAAAAAAGTGGGGGATGCAACCTCCCATATTCTACTTGATATAAAAAACTAACAGCCTATTCTAAAACAACATAAAGATAGCATGCTGAGAGATGCCAACAGAGCTTCAAATCTCCTTTAGAAATCATAGGTTCTTGAAGACACATAAGAATAAAATATTTCAGATGCATTTTCAGTTATTAAAACAAGTAATTCGAATTTTTCTAACTAGCTACAGAATCTCATGATTCTGTAGCTAGTTATAATTATAACTAGAATCATATTCTATTGAATCAATCAAAACAAACTAAAGGTAATCTGTGCAAACAAATCATGTATTCTAATTTGAAAAAGACAAAATCATCCTAAACTTATTTTTAAAAAATCATACCTCAAATTAAGGGATTCGACTTAATCAAGCAATCTTTGAATTTACTATTGCAGTCGCTACTTCCACGTTCTTAAAAACAATAGACCCTGTGGTTTTTTGTCATTTGTCTTTGGTTTGAGCTATGGATTGAAGTCTGCTATTCTCCTTCGTTAGCAAATTCACCTGGTCTTCCAAGGATTTAAGCCGAGACTAAAGTAAAGGCACGTCTTTGTAATACCTATCGATCCGTGATCGACATTCATTACATTGCGGCTGAATAGACTATGTATTAGCAGTGACAATATTAACAGGTTGGGAATTTTCCTTTTTACCTATAGGTTCATTACTGAGTTTGATCCCAGGGAAATCGGGATTGTCTTTTAGACACGGTGGAAGGTTTGTAACATAATCATAGGGTTTATCAGAACAAAGTCCATATGAATATGGATATTCTTCGGCTAGGAATCTTTCAATTTCCGAATCGAAATCCTCTCTTAACACAATTTCATTTTGGTCTGCACAGGGCTTGGGTTTATTTTGGGCACATCGTGAAACCCAACGAGCAACCCTTTTACTCTTATAATTGATATAAACATTGCCTTTACACTTTTTTCTTGTGGATTTTTTAATAGACTTAACACCACCCTTGGGATACGAATCTGGTAGAGTGTCGGGTTGGGTAGTGTCAGGATAGGTCGAGGGTTCCAAATTAGAAATAGGATCACAGGGAAAGAGCGAAGGAGGAGAGATGGTAGGCTTCATGAGGGTTTATGTGATGACAAGCTTGTCAACCTGTCCCAACCCACTGCTACTAAAACCATTTCGTAACAGAAAAGCATCCCAACAATCATCATTTAATTTCAACTGATGTATAATAATAATCTTGATCAAACAATGGTGGAACATGCTAGAATCAGACTTCTTCCTTTTAAAATGCTTTTCCATTTTATATAGACTTTGAAGGAAAAAATAGGGCATGTTCAGGGGGAAATTGATAAAACTCATGAGTAATCACAAGTGATACAAGAAAACCAACCCATATCTCCCCTCACAGGTAACAAACTATTTCACAATAGCTAACAGGTCATGCCATCTAGGTTTTAAAGCTGAGACAGGCATACCTCGGTCGCAGTTGGTAATCCTCCTTGAGGTGAACAACAATGACCAGGGAGCCTCTTCAACCTTTGAGTTTTTGAACCATTTTTGTCCCATGACTGGTAGACCAGTGGCTTGGCTAATGAAATCTTCATTTAACTCAAGCTGGATGTCTCCTATTTTTTCTCTACAACCGTCGAATGTCAATGCAAATTCTTGAGCAACTGTTAAATTAAAACCCTCGAACTTTTCAACAAACATACGCCAACCATTCCTTTCTAAGTCATCTCTGGCATTGTCAAATGATAATAGTGTCTGGACATCGTTGGGCTCAATCCTCACCACAGGAGCCATGGTTAACAATAAGGAATCGACACGGGGTTCGAAGGTAGGGTTTGATAGAATAAACACAGAGCCATCGCCCCGAGTTTCCTCAATGCAATGCAAAGACAACTCGAAATGGTAGGCAAGAGCGTTAATTACCATGCGTGTGAGAGAAGTCGTGTAGATCGAGGCCATGCAAAACTATAATACCACGTTGTACATGGAATGACACCTCAACATAATGGTATGCACAAAGATCATAACAGTTGAAAACAACAATATGCATATCCACGATTTGATTACAAAATTAATATGTCAAATAAACAATTGAATCAAAAAATTTATAAATCAAAACCCCATTAACATTAGTCGAATGCTAAATGGGTGGCGGTTTAATACTCATGTAACTAAGGCATGTTCAAGACCAAGGGGTTATAACCATGAAAACAACCATGTTCATAGCGAAATACGACAATTCGACAATAGACCATATGAACATTAACCCTTTAATGAAATCAAGTATGAATTCCAGCTGTGAGTTTTCATGCTTACAGTCATGAAAACAAAAATCGAAAGGAAGGTACGTAGAAAGTGACAAGTAACAAGTGTCGTTTAATGAGAAAGGTTGTGACGAGTAACGAGAATTTAAAAACCCTATGTAGGTAGCTTGTAAAAATAGAGATTATATTATTGCTGCCAACAAAAGGGGAGAGAGGGAAGGGATGTAGAGAGAGGCAAGGAGAGAAAGTGGGGAAAGTGGGGGAGAGAGAGGGAAGGGGATACAATGAGAGAGAGAGGGAGAGGGGTACAAAGTGAGGGAGAGAGAGGGGTAGATGCAAGAGAGAGAGAAGGAAGGAGGATATAGAGGAAGATAGAGAGGGGGAGTACAACATTTTATTGTAATCCTGGTGGTAAAAAATTTGATTGTATTCAAGATTTATTCTGGTTAGAATATGTATAAACGTTTTAACAAATATATCTTGAACAATGAATAGTTGATATGGTTCCTTTTGCTTCCACAATGTAGGGTACCAAAATTGCACAAGAGAATTTTTAGCATCAACACTACCCCTTAAGGGTAATCCTTCAAATGCATTACGATATACCACTTATAGCACCAAATAAGCAATCATGAAAAATATATATGTCTTCAAATAATTGGCAAGTTGATATGAAATCTAGTTCAAGATTGTTTCATCCCAATCAAAAAATTATTCCTTTCTAATGGAGACATACAGTAAATACAAAACATACCTTGAAATATGAGTTGTGGAATCTCATCCCGTCATCCATGCAAACAACCAATAAGCTTCCATATATGGGCATATACGGAAGGTGGTTTCCATAAATGTGCATGTCAACCTAATTTATTTGCTTAGATGGAACATTATTATCTCAATCTAGGGTAGGTAAAATTGCAAGGTACAATCACTATATGTGAGGGAATTAGCTTTGAAACTTGTTCTACAATATTTTAAACTATGAATGAAATCCAAACTTGACAATGATAATAAAATACTAATAAAATATATTAACTAGTTATTAAAGGGAAAATTCAAGCTAAGTTGATCTACAAGACTTCAAACACGAACTAGTTCTTTCAATTTAAGTTTATCACAGATTCACTGGTAGGAAAACATGTTACAAGATTTTATTGCCTCTACAAGAAATGGCTCTCGTAACAATACTCTATTAACTTGAGAAAATTAAAGATTCAAAAGAATACTTAACACACACATTCAAAATGAAAAGGTTATAGATTAGGATCTAATAACTTCACTCTATATTTATCACAGCCTCAGTGGTGGAAATTCGGGTTTCAAGTTTGTATTGCCACAACGATTGCTAACTCTTGCAACAAATCTATGTTGACTTTTGAAAATTACAAATTGTAAATATGCATATCACTTATTCAAATGAGAAGGGTTATAAACTAATTCATAACTTCTCCAATCTAGAGTTATCACAGTCTCACTGGTGGAAATTCAGGTTGTAAGGTTGAATTTCCACAATGTATGTAGGCTCTTGGAGTAGTCCATTGTTGGCTTATGAAAGTTATAGATTGTAAGAAGGCTAATCAATCATCTACTAATTAAATTAACTACAAATTGTAAGTGAAAACTAAAATAAAATTTGAGTTTAAATATAGAAATTAAAGAGATGATCTATAAACAAGAGAGTGAAATGATTTACCAAAATAACAAGTTGTAGAAAACAAATGTTTGCACAAAAATTGACAATAGTTACATGAACCAGAGAAAGGGGGCCCTCCAGGATTGGCACACACACAGGAACAAGAAAACTAACGGAAGAAAATCGAGGCTCTGATATTGATCATAAAAATTGTTCAAACTTGAGTTCAAATATTTTATCTTTATTCAAATTCTCCTCAAAGATTCATTTTTAGCTTATTTATACAAGGTGAAATATAACAGCTAGCCTAGAAATACTCTCATACAGTAATGATGTAAATAAATGGGTTCTAAATATATATGATTGGGTCTTGATTGAGTGATGATTCCATGATTTTGTGAATCAACTCGAATCTCTATTTGTTCTATACCGGTACTTTTTGGAGTGTTGACAAGAAGGTCTCTAGCCCTTTTACTTGAATCCAAGGGGACATGCACCAAATTATGAAGACATGGATCGTAACCCATGTACCCATTTCCTCAAGTTCATTCTATAACCATAAAAATGAACAACGGATTACAAGAACATAGTGTTTTATGAAATTATTGATAAGATCTGAATTTTGATTATTTTAACTTGTTGATTTTTAAAAATTAAAAATAAAATAAGAAATTTCCTAATATGCCTTTGAATGTCTTTATTAATCCAAGATGGATGGAAAATGTGCCAAAAAGATAGATAAAAGGGTAAAAAGGACACAATTTTAGATGCTTTCTATCTAACAAAACAAAGTACCAACATTCCTTCTAAATGAATCTTTTGCATGACCTCATGCAAATCAAAATTTTGACAAAATGTTTTTTTCTCATCTTTTAAGATTGCTCCATTTGCTCTAAGTAAAACATCCACACTTGATGTGTATGTTTTACTAACTTTATTCTATATTTTAGTTGAATATTTTATGTCCAGTTCCTTAGTTTGGGATTTCACATGTTTCCTAAGTTTGTACCACTTGGAAGGTTGTCCTATTACTTGAGTCTTCTCTTGAATGAATTTTTTATTTTAATCCTTCAATTTCTTCAACTCCTCCTTAAATTGGTCATTTTCATTCTTAATCTTGACACTATTTTATTTAATAGTTCATTTTCATTTTTTATATGCCTTTCTAAGACCTACATTTCCCTGATTTTTCTTTTTAACTCCCTAACGTGTTTCTTTTTCTTTTTCAATTTTGAATTTCAGATTAAGGTGGAGATTGATACTTTGTCTTCTCCTAGTCCAAATGATTCCATTTTTATAAAAGAGGTATCAATAGGAATTTTTTCTTCCATATTTGGAGAAACTTCCTTGTCAATAGCTATTGGATGAAATTTTCTTGCCGGAGAAGGTTCTCCTAATTTTATGTGAATAACTCCTAAAGGTAATTTTATTGATGAAGACGACTCTCTTGCTTATTTCTCTTTTATTTCTAAATATTCATAGAACTCATGTGTATTTACATCAACTTCAGGGGTTGAAATTGATTTTGTTCTACAATATGCAATCATGTGTCTTTTTGCAATATTCACAAACCCTTGGTCTTGCAACCTATTTCTTTCAAGTCTTGTAGTAATAGACCTAGTTAATTTTTGTTGAAATGAAGATTCTCCAACTTCATTTCTTTTCATTTTTCTTTTTCTTCGTATATTCATTCCAATTCTATGTTTTTGAATTTCATGAACTTCTTGGACTTCAATTGTATCATCTGGTACGTTTTCTACAATATTTCTTGGAGCATATTTTATGTTTTCAAATTCATTTTTATCTAAGAATTATGACCATCCCATTCCTTGCTTCATTAATTCATTTTTAACTATCATTTTTATTATCCCATGATGATATAAAGACATGTCCTTGTTTCTAAAAAAAAATTGTATTTCTCTAGGCATCTTTATCAAAGTTTGTAATAGGTAATAAGGAATATTTAAGGGATTTTCATCATTTGAATAAAGGATAATTCTTATGTGGTAGAGGAAAAAGATAAATATACCTTCACAAGTGGTGTATTTTTGGACAAGGAAGGAGATATATTTCCATGGGTCCTTTAACCATAATCTTGGAACCCTTGCTGCCTAGTTTAGGTTATTTTTCATATTCCTTAAGAGGAATGGTGTCCATGACTTCATCTCCATTGGCTTATTTTTAAACCACTTTTCATCAGTTTGTGGAAGTCCTATGATTTGTGATAGCAAGTGTTCATAACTATGGAGCATTAGGTTACCTACTTGAGCCTCTTCACCATCAAATGATTGAGAAAAATCCCTCATGACTTCCACATTATTCTCATCGAACTTTTCAAAGAACTTCATCCACCTTTATCTTCTGAGAATTAGGTTTCTCTCTAGATGAATTCCCACTAGCTCGATCCCAATAGGTTTAAACCTTACTGGCATTGCTTATGAAACCCTTCCTTTAATGAACCATCTTCTTCATATGTTATGTTCTTCAAGCCTTGGTCTTCAAATTCTATTCTTCTAATTTGATTCTCAAATCTTTGTTTTGTAATATTTTTTCTTCAAATTCAATCCTTGGAGTTTTGTTTTCAACTTTCTTATTTTAGAAACAAAACCTTGCAACTTTGTCTTTAGCAATTGAAAACCTAAGATCCGGTGCTTTATCATTTTTGTATATGCTGAAGAGATGAATGATATTTGTTTCCCACAATTTAGATTGTAGGCCAGCAAGGGAGGATGCTTACTCTGCGTCACCATAAAATTCTTGATTTTGTAAAGTTGGGATGTGTAAAATATGGATAGTCTTAGGATTATATGATGATCATTAGAAATATGTATGGAGTGGTAATGGTAGAGAAACAAGTAAAGGTTAAAAGAAATGAGTAGTGTTTAGATATGATAAAATGATTGATACTGGTATAGGGTAGGAAAATAATGATAGGTTTTAATATGGTATAAATTGTATGTAGTGGTATGAGTAGAATAGGTGAGATAGAATAGGGAAGGCATATATGGGATCAAAAATAAAATCATATAGGTAAATTTATTTGATTTTTAATTTCTAAATCAACGATTTAAAATATCAAACCCGGATTATACCAATTCCTTGGATTTTGAATGCTTGAAGATGAAATTTATTTAGTTGATGTAGTATTGTAGCTTGAATGTCTTCATAGTTACTTCATGAAATCTTCTTTTGATGTAGTCCAATTTCCTTTCTTCCTATTTAACTTATTTGTTTATGAATTGGAAAGAAAAATTATCCTCTGGAATATTGTATATCAAATGTTGATTTGTAAGATAGAAAGTATAAAATATTTTGCAAAATCTTACACTTACCATTGAAATTGTTTTCTACAAATGAAGGAGATTACATTACTAAGAAAGAAAGAACCTATGTAACGTAGTGAGTTGATTTCATATATTATTATTTTTATCACAAATTTCAAAGTTGTTACAAGATTTGATCAGATCTTGTAATTATAGAATAGTAAATCCTGTGATAAATTCTACTAGCCAATTTCCTGGTTTTTCAGGAGAAATTCAAGTCTAGTAATGTTGTAAATCTAGTTTTCACTACTGTTAGTCTCTAATTTTGTCTTGATTTAGTGAGAAACCCTTATCTTAAACCCTTCTTACCTACACTTTATTTTCTGCTTCCAGTTGATTTCAAATTTTTTTTTAGTGTCTTATGGTTTGCATTTCAGTTTTTGAATAATTTATTGAAGTTTGAAATTGAAAGACATGGTTTTAAATGAGGTGTCACCTTATATGCCTGTTTGAACTTCACAAATTCAATTTTTTCTAAGTCATTAATAGCTCTACGAGAATAAGGCTATTCCCATAACGTCAAGATAATCATGCCTTGATATGCGCCTGTCATTCGGATTTCGTTATGATGACACAAATCGTGGTTTGAGAGTTCGCATGTGTCCCACAATATCTTGGAATCATTTACTAATTCAAACCATTTCATAATCGGATTGCTTTGTACCTGCAAAGGACTCATTTTAAATCTCCCAATTCTCAACGATCATTATATTAAACTTGTCATTCTATGTTTGATTTTTCTGAATTTAGGAATAGGTATTTGCTTAGAGGAACGTTATACACTAACAGATTGCAGGTGAAAAATTCGGAACCCGAGAGTGCTAGTTACAACATTGTGTTTTGATGGCACCAAAGAGGAGCAGACAGGTAGTCAGAATAGAACCCAAGGGTGCTGAACTTCTCGAAGCTTATCCTTAGATGGCTCAAAGGTTCAGAAATGCCGAGTGTTTTGAATTCCTTACCACTTTTCAAGGTTACGATGAGTAGGTCTCCACAGAGTTCGCACTGAAATTTGATGGTCACGAGGTGGATATTGGTAAGATGTTGATGCTAGTGACAGAGCGGACAACTGCTAAAGCTTGCAGATTCGTGGTTGGAGGAGAAGGATGGTGGAAGAAAGAGCACGTGGTTACAAAGTTTGTAAACCAATTCCTGCTTCCAGATAAGCAAAATCTGAATTGGAAAAGGGGAGTACCTTGCAGCTGGATTAGACTTGAATGGCACACTGCTCTAATTGTTATCCACAGGTATATCACCTGCGAAGGTAGATTTTCACTAGTCTATATCTACCACATTAGGATATTAATGCATTTAAATGGCGATTACCCCTTAAACGTACCTTATTTTCTACTCAAAAGATTGACAAAGATGTCAAAGAGAGTTCAGTCACTTTCCACCAATGCTAAGAGAAGTTTGTTTCATCAAGTCCTAATTAAGACTTTAGTTATGTCTTCTTTGAGAGAATTACAGAAGCCCTAGAATTGGCTCATGCAATCTTTAAACCCTATCACACAGTCCAACAAACAAAAGAAAGGAAAAGGGAAAAAGACTGTTACATAGAGCCAAAATATTTCAATTGATGAAACCCCTGTTAAAGAAGAAATGCCTGACATTAGGGTGACGAGGGATATCAGAAGTAAAAGACCTAAGTTGGATCTAGAAATCAAAATTTTTTCTGAAGAAGATGTTAAAGGGGAAGTTGATTCAGATAAATATTTTAATACTCAAACTACAGTCAACCATGAATCGCCATCAACCAGTAAAAGGGGTGCTGCAGTCAAAAGGACAAAGGTTAAAAGTGTGTCTGCATCTCAAAAACCTAGAAGGAATTCTACTAGGGTTACCAACAAATACAGACTGAAGTCAAAGGCCATGTTTAATCCATCAATCAAAGAAGAAAACGTCATATTTATAGAAGATGACTCTGAGAATGCTGAAGCAGGTACCAGGAAAAGGGAAAAAAGAACTTCATTGCTTAAGAAACCAGTAAAGAAAAGTAAACAAATGTTTTCATCATCTATAGGACCTGTAATGAGAGCTACAACTATAATAGCAAAAGATAAAGAAATGGCTAAAGGTATTAGTGAAATCCCTGAGAACAAACAGGATTACCTTGTAGACTTAGATCACATATCAGATGTGCCTAAAGTTATAGATTCAACAAGTTCTGATGAAGAACATAGGTCGGGATTAGTCTCTAAGTACAAATTTAAAGAATAAGAACCCAAAGTCACCTTAAACCTGAATGAGCCTACACCTTTTGAAGAATTCTCAGGATTCAGGGTTAAAATCAGAACTGATAAAGAAAGGATCAAGGAATTCCATAAAACAATGAGACAGTTAAAGAAATAAAAGGCACAAATAGAACAATGGAATGCTCGTTAGCAAGAGAGGATTCAAGGTTTTAAAAAGAAGAAAAAAGAGAAAAGGGTGTTGCTCAAAGAACTCAAAGAAATAAACTTCAGACTTTATTGGCACAATGTCGTGCTTACCACAAAGCTCAAACAGAAAAATGCTAAAGCTACTGCTATGATTATATCCTAAAGGTTCCATGAAGATTGATACAATCATAATTTTAATGTTTTCTAGGAAAAATGGCAGTGTCTACTTGTTTTTGGTCAGTGAGATGCTAAGACCTTGAACTGTTTGACTAAATCAAACTAATTCTTGTGTTGTAGAATCAAATGTAATGTTGTTGAGATATGATCTATTTTTGGATTGTAGAAGCTCTTTTTGAGTGAACTACCTTAGTAGATAGATACTATTCGAATCTAGTCATTAAAGATACACTAGATGATAGGATCTAGAGGTTTTATGGATAGTTTAAATAGACAGAGGAAAGACTATGTTTAGGTCAAAAAATTGGAGATCCAGGGGACCTTTTTGTGAAACTCATTGTAAAGGCATTTATGTTCAATTTCACACTTAATAGCAAAGTCATATGGATGGTTAGACCCTCTTTTCTAATCTGTTATTTCTTTCTTCATGCTTGAATTCATTATTCATATTGCAATGATTTTTTTATTCTTGACTATTAATTAATACAGTGAAAATTTTACAGTGGAAATTATTTTTCAAGTTTTGATATCAAGCTGATGGTCTTGTTTCTTTATGACATTTTGAGACAAGAATTTATGTGAAGTTGACAAATTGAAGGCTTCATCTTCCCTTTTTCTTAATTGGTTTAATCCATCTATGTGTCTACCTTTTATTCAGTCAATGGGATATGCTATGTTCTGATCTTGATTTTCATGTTATGTTATAACCTTGAGCCAGTTTTCAACCAGCTTATTCAAAAAACCAAATTATAACAACCTTCTAAACACTTTGCAATAAACCGATGATTCCCTAGCTTTCCCTCTCATAGTCAAGTGAAGCTTTAGGGACTAACAACTACCAAACTTGTTTTCACATCCATTATTCATTGAATGTTTCTGAGAAATAAATTTTTCATCCCTCCATATGTACAAGATAATTCTTGTATTCAATGGGTATGTCCTTTATTAAGAATTTTTCTCAACCAATTGCTTGTGTTTCCAACAAAAAATCAATCTTAGATTGTGTCGGAAGATCTGGTTTTCACAACTAAACTATTTATTTTTTATTTTTTTATTCTATTTTTCTTGTTTCTTTATTATTCTTGTGTGTGTGTGTCACATCCCCAGAATCCTAGGCCATTCCACGCTACCTCAAGAACCTCTTCTTTAATTCATTTTTAATATCTAATTCCAACAACTAAATAACTAAGCATGGAAGAATGCATGCAATCATCAATATTCATGTTAAGATATGAAATAAAGACCATCATGGCATGGACATCAATAACCAACAAGCAAAAACATTAGTAATGCATATCTCAGAGATAATCAACAATACACAATAGAAATAACTATGTATAAGAAGAGAAACACAATAATAGATATAAATTTTATTTAAAAAAAATAGTCACCATCTGAATACATACCAAGGATGTTCCAACAAACCTTAGAAACAGTGGTTCCAAGTCTCAACAATAGTTCACCCTCGATCTAGGGCTATGAATCCACAAGTATGGGTTCTGGGATGACGCTCAACTTCCAAAACTAGTCAATACTCAAGCTCTCAAAGTTTCTCATCAAACATCAATCCAAATTTCACCATCTTTTTTCTCCTAGCCTACACAACCCAAGAGATCGAACCCCCTTCACTTCCATGTAGTCCCTCAGAATTTCCACTTCCTTCCAGGGCTCTAATGAAACTAGCAAATAATATCAATACTAGAACTCTCTAGGACTTGCATATATGGAAAGGTTTATTATATTTCCAATGCATCCATGCACTCAGGCATCAATTCATTATTAGAACAATAAATAATTAATTACATCCAATAGACAATGGATCTTCTCTTCCTTTGATTCATTTCCCATGAATAGACCATAGCAAGAATGAATGAGGAATTCAAAAAATGAATGAGTGATTAAATGAACAACTAACCAACTGAACAATCGATTAACCCCAAGACAATCAATAATAGGGATTTTGTATCTAGGCACTCCAAGTCCCTCATGCTCTCCTCAAGAGACTCATGTGCTCCCTCATATACCCCCTAAAAAAACCATGGGTGATAATTAATTAAACTAGGTGTAAGGGCTTAATGCCTCATTCCCCCCTCTCTCATGGAATCATAACCCCCTATAACTATTGTCCTTGTCCATTCTTCATCCAACGATGTACTTTATTATTAACAATTATAAAACTTCTTATGTCCATTCTTGTTGTAAACCTTCTTTTACCTATAGGTAATGTTAGTCTGTAACAACAACATCCAAAATTGCACTCTTTATATCTGATTGATTCATACTAATGGTTGTATCATGCATGAGATGCACTTGTTAACGGGTCCAAATTCACCCGACAAAAGTAAGGGATTATCCCCGACAAGAATTCCCAATTAGACCTCTCACCATTTGGAATAGGAAACCCATCCGGATTCTGGACCAACATCCATTCCTGGCTTGGTTCTACCAGTTGTGTCCTGATCCACCCATGAGGGTGAGTGATGATGGTTATGAAAATGGAAGATGTATATGAAGAATATCTAAATGTAGATATAATCTACTTCTATACTAGTCTATCTTAGCTAGGAGCGAATAAATGTAAGTGAATGAGCTGTGACATGAAACTAACTCTACCAATGCCTTTTCCCGGATAACTAAAATGAAGAAATAAAGTCATATAACACATGCACATGAATGTATAACAATAATAGTCTAAGTCACTATATCACATACATTGGCAGATCATTCGCTCAAGACATGTAATATAAGAGAGATTGGAAAATTTGCAAAGGGACATATATTACATTAGAATAGTCCATAAACAAACATGCTCTTACATCCCATGTGAACAACAAATATTCTACTTGAAATGGTTCACAGTTAAACTGCCACACATGAGATTCCTTCTCTTTGTCAAAAGTTGTCCCTAAGGGCTTCTCCGTATTAATAGTTTCAACAATAGTACATGAAAACTCTAAGGAAATCTTTCCAATTTTAGTTGGCATTATATTCCCAAAGTATTTTAGAAGTATACAATGTTTGAAGAGACAAAAATCCCTTTATTTGGGTTTTATTCTATTATTTATTGAGGTTCAATAAGATCTTTGGCCTTTCGTCTCCCTCCGTGACCTTTCATCTTCCAACGTTTTTCCTCATCCTCTTTGTGATGATGATTAATAAGGACAATGGTTAAATTTCGAATTTGTCTCCTAGTGCCGATTGGTCATCATGGACATCAACCATATGTTCCTTGTGCATCATGAAGACTGGCCTTGGGAATGGGGGAATCTTTGTCATAGTCTTCAAACTTCTTCTTCAATAGTTTGATCTTGGTTCCGCTCATTGATTTTCATTGTTATAACAATTGAAATCATTTTACCATTCTATTTTCTTTGGTTGCAGATCACATTGCAAGAGTGTGTATCCCTCTTGGAATGGGTACCTATATCTGTTCAACATACAATAGATGAGAGTAAATCCAAATAAGACATCAGGACTAATCATTATAATTCATATTAATGGGTCATAAAATAATTTAAGTATCCTTTATAAACTTCCCTGATTTCAATTCATCGTTCCTTTTCTCGCGATCGAGTTATGGTGTTCTTTGAGGGTGTCAATAAGGTATCAAATATTAATCCAAAACTAGGTATACCATATGTTATTAATTTATCAAATCCTACAACTACTATATTGTAGAGCTCAAAAATACCTTTCCAATGGTATAAATAACGCACAAAACAAACACTTGAGTAATAAGTTATGGACATTTTATGAAAGACATGTTTTCATGTTTCTGAGTAGTTAGTACTAACTCATCCAACCTATAATAAGTATACCATGAATTAGGAATTTATGAATTCATATAAATAAAAAATTGTAGAGCTCAAAAATACCTTTCCAACGGTATAAATAACGTGCAAAAAGGACACTCGAGTAAAGATTTATGGTCGATTTACGAGAGGCATTTTTTTTTAAGTTTCAGAGGACTAAGTACTAACTCTTCCAACCTATATCTAAGGAGTTAGTATTAACTCTTAGTAGGAGGATTTAATACTAACTCCCTCAACTTGTATCAAAGTGCTTTGAACTAACTCCTTCAATATGTATTGGAGGATTTTGTTCTAACTCCTCCGATATGCATCAGAGGAATTGAAGGGAAATCTTCTGACTCACTTCGGAGAATTCAAAGGGAACTTGTCCTTCTGGGGAAAGAAAAATTGGAAAAACTTCTAAGTGTCAAATTGGCAAGAGACAATGAGAGCTTGAGTTTGAAAGCCCATAACTTCCTCATACGATTCTTGATTAATGTGTCATTTTTTGCAACACGGAGAACATAGAGAGACGCTTATATCAATATAACTGAAAATATTGTTCCATCATTTGAGTGGGTCCATGTCTACTGATGGCCATGACTATCGAGGATTGCTTGGCAGGAAATCCTAGACGAAAGTTTTGGCACTTTCAAATCTTGTATTTTTATTATGTTGGTTGTGTTGGAATTGTAATGGAGAAAATAATACAACTGGTCTATTTCAGGGATGAAAAATTCATTTGACAGATGCCAAAGCATTGCGCCCAAAGGCATTTTTTAATGAATTTTTTTGGTCCCGCTTTCTTTTTTTCTTCACCCAAATTTAATTCTGTTAATTATTGGGTCATATGTGATGTACAAGCTCCTGATACACCCATTGAAATTGAGGTTATTCATTAATAGAAAAAAATTATAAATCCACCAAAACTACCAACTAACATCAATTGCGCTTAGCACTGTCTAGGAGATGAAAGGACCAAATTTCTCCCAAAGTGCATTTCAGAACCAATGTTAGACCTATACTTGTTGTGATTAACCCATATGATGCTAGGCGAGGCTTCCACAATGAATATTTAGATGTAACATCAAGAAATGAAAAACAAACAAGCTAGTACCATGTGTGCGAAGAAATCCACTAGGAACACTAAAACTTGATTATGAGTGTGATTTGAAGCGAATCAAGTGAGATAGGAAAGTATTGACCAAATGTCTAGATAGTAATGGAGATTTTATTCATTGGAAATGTAAGGAGATTGATTGATGAACGCAACAAGAAGGGATTTGAGCCGGGAAGGCGACGAGATACTCCTTAAGGAAAAAGTGGGCTACGTTGACCTGATTGACGTTGGTGAGAGGAAGCGAATTTTCCTTGATGTGCTCGATGACAATGATGGGTATAAATATTTCCACTAAAATGTTTGCGACAAGAGGGGGAGACACGTCAATAGGTAGTGCGTTGGGGAATAAGAGGTGAACCTCATCGATAAACATTGTAACGAAGTGAAAGGGAGGGAGCATTTATGTTATGTGATGCAACAACGCGAGTATAAGGGAGTCAGTTGGTGAAAGGTGTGTATGTGATGAATATAATAATGTGACCAATATTTTTGAGACAACATTGATCATGCAAACTTCGCTGACGATGAAGATGTGTGTTCATGAGGTTTGGCGGAAGCGCGCTTGTTCATTAGACAAGTTCAAAGGGAGGTATCTTATGTATCGGCGAAGGAACCATTAGATTCCCAATTTGGGGGGGAAGACATGATACGTGTGTCAGTACACTATGTGTCAGCACATTAAGAAGGGACTCACTGAAGTGAAGATCTTCGGGTAGAAGGGATCTAAGGAGGAACTAGAAATGATAAGGTGAGGTAGGGTGAGGAGAACTTGGGCTTAGCCACTTGTACGAGGGAGAGAAAGCGAGGGTTCTGGTTGGAAGAATTAGTGGGGGGGGGGGCAATTTCTTGTCTTGGATAGAGGCTAAGATAAGAAAATTGGGAGGTTATTGTTCGGGCACAACAAATGGTGACACACTAGGCCAACCCAAAATATCTTATAGTATTTTCTAATTGATAAGTAGAAAATATAGAGGGTCATGAAATTTACTTTTAAGTTCAAAAAATTCTAGAAATAATGCATAACAATTACCTGAAAGATTCCATCATGGTGGGTTCACTGGTGATGCTTGCATATCGACTAGCCGAGCTCGTCTATTGTAGATGCATGATAAATGATGATGAAATTTATTTTCTCAAACTGCGTATACGATCCGAGTTGGTATCTTCATCATGGGGCTGATATAGGTTTGGGATAAATAAATATTTTTCACCAGGTGCAAAAATAGATATCTCGCAAGTGTTACTCCACTTCCCACAAGCTTCCATATCCCTGGTGGAGTCACCATGGCATCACATACATTTCTCCACAGTTAGTGAGCGTTCATATCCCCAACGTATATATCTGCATGTCCCCTAGTTTGGTCAAAATTTCCTTTCTATTCATTCTCGGCTTATTTAGTGCATGCTTAGCATTTCCCTAAATCTAAAAAACCAACTCCTAGATCTAACTTTTCCCTACATCTAAAAAACCAACTCCTAGATCTAAGCCATCACTTCCTACATTTTTGGAAATGTTTCTGCTACTTTCTTGGAACGAAGAAGAGTTAAAAGATAACTCGTGTTATCCATTTCAGAACTCATTAAACAAAGAAAACTTTGAATAGAAGGAGAAATCCAATTCTGGAGGAGGATAGAGATGAGAAAAAGGAGAGTTCTTGCTAAAAATAGGGGGTTGTCATATTATGGTACTGCAAATGCCATGGAAGAAAGCCATTAAATCCCTAGGAAGAAGAGGAGGGAGGAAACCAAAGAGAAAACAAAGAGGGAATATTTTGTAGAAATAGAGACCAAATTTATTTCAAGTATAGCCTTGTTATTCCAAGGGAAATTTAATCATAATATTATCTAAGAACTGAGAAAAAAATAGTTGGACTGCATTCTTAGAATGTAGAACATTTTTAGTTTCTATGTCGACGCTAAATATCACTCTAGGGAAGAGAATGTCTAAGGGACTCTGGAACAAAGAAGGAATTTCCTTCCTTGTGTTGTGTGGGTAAGTCTTGTGAGTGCCAATGCTAGTCTTCCTGAGAGATTAGTAAAATTAATTAGTAGCATGGTTGTTTGGTTCATCAATCAATATTTCTTGGATGAGATAATAGTAGGATCATTTTTTTTAAAGTTTTCCTTCATCACCCTGGTGGTATCATCGTCTAGCTAGTGGACAATGTCAATAAATAAATACCTATGATTGGGTTGAAAACTGCTCTATCTCAATTAGTTTCTTGGAATTCAATATTCAATACAGATAAGTTCTTCACTTTTATTAATAATTGGGTTATGATTGTGCACTTTGATAGTGTTTTATAGTTTGAATGTTGAGAATTTCTTCCAAAGGGATCACTGGTCATTTGTATTATGTAATCAATTTTATGTATGTCAATTTGTTCATATAGATTGCATTTGTACTCTGCCAAAATATTTTTGTTGTGCATGCCAATTTATTATTATATATTGGTAGGGAAGTGGGATCTAAACCAAGGTCCATTTATTTCATTCTAGGCTTTGGTTCCTATCAATAAATTATTTTATATTTATGGTATTTTTTATGGTTTTTTTCTTATGAAGCCACAACTAGCTCTACTTATCCCCTCGATAGATATATAAACAACAAATTGATTGTGAAATTGTATGTAAATCTGCTATATGTCTTGAAAATATATTAAGTTTGATTTCAAGAAAGAGATATTGTTTTTATGATAATAATATAGTATGACCACTTGTAAATGTGAATCATCGTAGATAGTTGGTTGTGTCAAGCACATGATTAGTGGGAAAACTAGTGATTTGAACTATAAAACTCCATGTTTTGAATGCTCCTCTTGTATGAAAATATATTTATTGACAAGTTGAAAATCATTATTTATTGGGTTCAAAATGACATTGGCCAAAAGAACCAAATCAGTAACTCTTGGTTTTAAACAAAGCATTTGGGAAACAAAGGGATTTGAGATGTCGACATTTGGGAGGGAAATTGTTCATATATGCTTCAAATACATGCAAAAAAATATATTTTTTCATACATTGAATTGGGAAATAACACCTTTGCAAAATCCATTTGTTTATAATTGTGACCATGAATGTAGAACAAAGGATTTTGTCTCTAAATATCTTGTTCAAGTAATCATTTGGGTAGTCAATTTTGATCCAAGAATGATACAAAATCACTTTATAATATCAAAGACCTTTAGATTTCATAGGTGGGAAGGATTTGTAGGGTTTATTGATGGAGTGCACATGCGATTCTTCAACCCCCTTCTCTATTCATGATTTACCTTGGAGTGCAATTTTTTAAAATATTTTACTACCAATTATGAATGGATTTTTCTCAAATTAAGTTGATATTATTTCTTTGGGATTCCCATTTGACATGGTTTCATCTTCATCTCCCTCTTATTTCATAAAGAATAATTTATACATTCTTGGTTTTGATGATTATATTAAGTCCCCAAATTTAGAAGAAGCATAAGGAGGCTGAACATAAATTGAAAGAGTCGTGGAAAAATTCATTCGAAAGAATCCCAACATACCTTTGAATTGTGTAGAGGGATAGTCAAGGAGACTCCTAAAATTACATAAAATGTTGGTTATTTTCTCTCCTAGTTGGGGGGTTGAAGGCCTAGGGTTCGTCAAGATTGACCAAAAAAATGATAAGGTGTTGGTATATTCAATATTAATTCTAAGAGAGAATAAGGTCTCACTTGACATTCCATGAGAAATACAAAGAACATTAGTCTTGTGTCAGATTTGAAGGGATGATACCAACCCCCCTTCTCCTTGCGCTGCGTGACCTCTCGGTCAAGGATATTCAATTCTCAGAGATGAATTAGCTCTATGAAACCTTAATGGTCTCACTTATAAATAACCACATGTCTCTTGAGTCATTCGGTGCAAGTTCTATGACACTCGCGATCTCTCTGTTCGCAATACCGGGCGATTAGTGTTCAGGTGATAGCTCCTCCTCCGTTAGATCCTTCACGCATATGACCTCTGGTTATGTCCACACACAATTGCGGGTGCGGTCGAAAGTGGTTTTGGATCAATCCAATTTTCTCCCTGCAATTCACCACCAAACGCCATGCGTCCAATTTACAATACACAGTTTCTATTCCGGCCCACTCTCAAGTTTTTAAATTCCGAGCACTTTCCATCCCTGCAATCCTTCGTAACCATTGATCTCACAATCTCGATGATGCTTCTAAATGGATGGATCAGATCTGTCCTTTCTAAATCTATGGATCATATTTAACCCTTCTAAATCAATGGTTATTATGTATTTCGTGGTTGGGATTTCAGGAGTTTCGACTTTCAACCTTTTCTTTCCTCCGAAATGCATAGATTCTTGCCGTGTGTCCTCCTAAATCGGACGGCTATAATTTACTTTGGACTATCCAACAAATGACGTTTATTTCGGCCCTCCGACTCTCTCGGCTTCAAGAGTTTCAAGTCTCAATCTAAAAATCTCGAAGTGATTTCTTTGGAGTTCATAATCTATCGCCACGTATCCTTCTGGATTAGACGTTTCTGGTTATTTGCACTCCTTGCAACTGACCTCTGCACTTTCTTGTGATAAAAACCTGAGTTATTTCTCTAAGTCAAAGACTTCGCCTACGCAATCCTTGCGCTTAATATGCACACTCTACATAAAAAATTTCCATGCTATCTCTTCTGAGCTTCGAGTCGAACAAGACTCTCTCACACGCATTCCTTACGTTCAATATGCACAACTTGCATAACTTAAAGAAGAGAAACAATTGAAACGTATTCAATTCTTCATAAATTCATCCATTCACCATGAACATCATACATCCACAAAATTCATAACAAAAGTAAACCTGTAAACATTATCAACACTGTACAATTGGATCAACTTCCTTTGTTCTATTCATTCCAGAAAAAAACATGATTACACCTCTATATATTACAGTCAGTACAATAAGAAAACTTATCTAAGGACCTAGAGCTTCCTCGCTCTTCTTCCTCCTATCTAAAATCTATCACCTTATACTCTAGAGGTTACCTACTCATCTTAATTAATGCAACCTAATGACTAATATGGGATAATATCCCACACTCGTAATATATTATAGTTGTGTAAGGATTTACAATGATCCGTCAGTTCAAAATGGTGGCTCGACTTTACATACAACTAATTAATTAATGATAGATTCAAAAATATCTCCACACCACTACCAAGATGGTTAAGAGTCAGTTTGGCTTTTTCAATGCGTTGAAGTGTTGACTTCACTTCCACGTCCTCTTTTCTTTGATTTTATAGTTATGCTCCTGCATCATACCCCCTTGGCCAAAATATTCATGGACTCATGTATATGATCTCTCGCACTATTTTACCATGCTTCAAAATATCAGGTTCAATTACCCAAATATTCAGGATGCATATTTCTTCTGGTTTTCCTTCCAACTCTCTGTTCTAATATTTTCTCCATATGAGGTTTTTTTACTATGGGCATCTTTTCTTCCCATTGAATCTCTTTTTGATCATCTAATTATCCTATGTCATCTCTGTTATAAGGATACAAATCTGCAACGTTGAATATCGGTGATATCCCAACATTGTCCGACAACTCAATCTCATAAGCATTTGCTGCAAATTTTCTAAGGATCTTGCATGGTCCTATCTTCTTCATCTTCAACTTATTATATGTTCCTCTTGGAAACCTCTCCTTCCTCAAATTAGCTAAAAATTCATCTCCCACTTCAAATTGAACTTCCCTTTTTCTCTAATCAACTCTGTCCTTATACGTCTGATTACTATCATGTATTTGTTTCTTAACTTGATCATGAAGTCTTTGCATTTCTATAGAAAACTCTTTTGCTCCAACGCTCCTGAATTCATCTTGTTTCAACTCTCTCAATTATGAAATCCCTATTGGTTTTCTTCCATATACTATCTCAAATGGACTTTTTCGAGTTCTCCTATTAATTGAATTGTTAAATGTGAATTTTGTTTGTACCATAATCTGATCCCACTGATGACCTTGTTTAATGACTAAACTCCTTAACAAATTTCCCAAACTCGTGTTCACCACTTCATTCTATCCATGTGTCTGAGGGTGATATGTTGAACTACAAGATAAATTAGTTCCCATCCTCCTCCATAGAGTCCTCCAAAAGTGTCCTACAAACTTAGTGTCCCTGTTTGAAACTATACTTCTAGTCAATTCATGTAATCTCACAATTTCTCTGAAAACCACATTGGCTATGTGTGTAGCATAATTTGTCTTTTGGCATGGTATGAAATGTGCCATTTTATAAAATCTATCGACTACAATAAATATGGAATCACATCCCTTCTGGGTTCTAGGTAATCCCAATACAAAATCCATACTAATTGAGTCCCAAGGCCTTTCTGGAATAGGCAATGGCTGATACAAACTATTGTTTTGTCTCTTTCCTTTTGCATGTTGACAAATCTTACATTGATCTACAAATTTGTTCACATCTTCCCTCATACCTATCCAATGATACAAACTATTCGACTGTGAAATTTTTTTGTCATGACCAAAATGTCTGGCTAGGCCTCCACTATGTTTTTCTTTCAATAAATTATATGTCATTGAGCATATTGGTATGCACAATTGACTTCCTTTAAACAACAACCCATCCTGGATCAAATATTATGCCCATGAGTTGTTATTACTCAACAAAGGATTTCCATATGCTTCATAAGCCTCCTTAAAATCTGGATCTTCCTGATACATTTCCTTAAGGTGCTCAAACCCTAAGGTCTTCACTTGGAATTCTTGTACAACCAAACTCCTCCTGCTCAAAGCATCCACAAATTTATTATCACTTCCCGAAATATGTTTAACGACAAAAGTAAAATTCTGCATGAATTCTACCCACTTAGCATGCCTCTTATTCAACTTCTCTTGCTTAGTAATAAATTGCAAAGCTTGATTATCACTATACAGGACAAACTCTTTTGGAATTAAATAATGTCTCCATTTCTTCAAAGCTTGAATCATTGCATAAAAATCCTTGTCATATGTAGAATATTTCTCCTTAGTGTCATTCATTTTTTCACTAAAATAAGCAACTAGCCAATTATCTTGACTCAAAACTACTCCAATGGCTACTCCACTTGCATCACACCTCACCTGAAATGTTTTTCCAAAATTGGGTAAAACCAAAATTGGTTGTTCTGTTATCTTCTTTTTCAACACTTTGAAGCTTTTCTCAGCCTCCTCTGTCCAATTAAAATACTTGTTATTCTTTTTCACAATATCCATCACGGATGCACATATACCACTAAAATTTCTGATAAACTTTCTATAAAATCTTTCTATCCCATGGAAACTTCTCACCTCAAATATGCTCCTTGGTGATGACCATTCTTTGATTTTTCTTGCCTTCTCTGGATCCATCTTCAATTCATTTGAAGAAATCACAAAACCCAAATATATGTGTTTTGTCTTCATAAAATAACTTTTCTTCAAGTTTATTAACAACTTTTCTTGCTGCAATCTCCTCATCACTAATGTCAAGTGCTTTAGATGTTCTTCCTCTGTTTTGTTGAAAACTAATATATCATTCAGATATACAATGAAAAATTTACCTATGAAGTCCTTCAATTCTTCATTCATCAACCTCATAAATGTGCTTGGAGCATTTGTCAATCCAAATGGCATGACTATCCATTCAAACAATCCTTCATTTGTCTTGAATGTTGTCTTCCATTCATATCCCTCTCTCATCCTTATCTGATGATATCCACTCTTCAAGTCTATTTTTGAAAAATAGCTTTCACCACTCAAACAATCCATCAAATCATCCATCCTGGGTAAAGGAAATCTATACTTGATGGTAATCTTATTGATGGATCTAGAATCTTTACACATTCTCCATCCTCCATCCTTCTTTGGAGTTAATACAATTGGCACTGCACGCAGGCTTAGACTTTCCTTGACTAAACCTTTATCCAACAACTCTTGAACTTGCTTCTTAACCTCTTCATTCTCTCAAGGTTTCAACCTATACGTCTCTTTGTTTGGAAAACTGACTCCTAGAATCATGTCAATATGGTGGCTAATACTCCTAATGGGTGATAATGAGTGAGGCAACTCATCCACTACAATGCCAACAAAATTCTCTAACAATTATTGAATTTCTTCAGGTAAATCATTCATAGAATTATTGGTAATGATAACTCTTGGCTTCCTTCCTACAATAAATTCCATTTCTTGATCTTTCTTGATCTCTTTCAAGAGTTCCTTCCCACTCATGAGAAGTATTCTTGTGCTGGCTTCTTCCTTTTCTTTCTTCTCTTCTATTGGCAGTAACATGTGGGTTCTACCATTTTTTTCCATAGTATAAGTATTTTTCCTCCCATCATGAATGACATTCCTATCAAACTGCCATGGTCTGTCCAACAAAATATGAAAAACATCCATGGGAATTACATCACACATAATCTCATCTTTATAGCCTCCTATTTTAAATTCAACTTTGCATTGTTGACTTACCATTACTTGATGTCCTTTCTGCAACCACAAAACTTTATATGGACTTGGGTGTGCAGTTTTCTCCAGCTCCAGCTTCTCCACCATTTCTGTAGATACTAAATTATCAGTTCTCCCACTATCTATAATCATTTTGCAAACTCTGTCCTTTGTTTTACAAGCAGTCCTGAACAACTTTGTTCGTTGAAATGAATCTTCTATTTCTTTCTCTAGCTTTAGAAGAATTTTTTTCATCATAAGGTTTTGTCCTCCTTCTGCTGCTTCTGCTTCCACACTCTAATGGGCTTCATAAATGTGGTATTCTCCTCCTCCTTCTTTCTTCCTCTTGGGTCATTCCCAAAACATGTGTCCCGTCTTTCCATAGGCATAACATTTAATTGCACCTCCTCTACCTCTTCCTCTACCTTGAGGAAAATAAGTTCTCCCACCAAACAGTATTCTTCGGGAACCTCCTCCTCTTTCAAAGTGACCATATGATTTCTTAGTCTCATCCTTGGTTTTCGGTGCCTTATCATAGATAATTTCCTTACCTCTATTTGAGCCTCTACTTCTATTTCTCTGACTCTAGTTTCTGGCTAACTTTTCTTCTTCCTTCAGTGCAATCTGGCAAGCATATTCCACTGTCCTCACAGTCATCATGATGATATCATCCTGGATTTCATATCTCAAGTCATTTATATACCTGTAAACTTTTTCATCATCCCTCTCTCTTTGTCCAATCCTAATATTCAGCCTATAAAATTCTTCTGTATACTCTTTCATTGTCATACCCCTCTATATTAGTTTCTACAACTTTCTGAACATATTTATCTAGTAATCCTTAGGTATGAATTTAGCCTTTAGTTTGGCTACCATCCTATCCCAATTCTTTATCTTTTTTTTTCCTTTGTTCCATCTCTCTACCTGCAGTTCATCCCACCAAAGTGTTTCATGTCCTTTTAATTTGGTGACATCATGTCTCACCTTCCTTCATTCATCGACATCTTCATAGTTGAAATACTTATCCATGGACCTTATCCAGTCCAATAGCTCTTCAACATCCAAATTACCTTCATACATTGGGATGTCCATCTTTTCTCTAGCTCCCAACTTCACAATAGCTTTCAATGAGCATTGTTCAACCACATCTTCCCCTGTAGCTTCTTCAAATTCTACTTCTTCACTCTCTTCATCACTGACATCTCTAGAGGAAGACGTTCTCCTTTTCATTTCTTACATCGCTTCCAACCTTGCGCAAAGTTCTCTCATTTCTCTTCCCACAACACATTTTTCCATAGGTGGATCTACACGAATCCTTGGCAGCATTATTTCAATTATGTCTAATACACATAATGCAACTTCAAACTTTTTCAGGCTCTGATACCACTTGATGCCATCCCCCCTTCTCCTTGGGCTGGGCAACCTCCCAGTCAAGGATCTTCAATTCTCGAAGATGAAGTAGCTCTCTAAAAACTTAATGGTATCACTTTTAAATAACCGCAGCTCTCTTCAGTCTTTCGGTGCAAGTTCTATGACACTCGCGATCTCTACCTTCGCAATACCGGGTGATTAGTGTTCAGGCACTAGATCCTCCTCCGTTAGCTCCTTCCCGCATATGACCTCGGGTTATTTCCATACACAATTGTGGGCGCGGTCGAAAGTGGTTTGGGATCAATCCACTTTTCTCCCCGTAATTCATCACCAAATACCACGCGTCTAATTTGCAATACCACAGTTTCTATTGCGGCCCAATCTCAATTTTTTAAATTACGAGAAATTTCCATCCCCAGAAAACTTCATAACCATCGATATCACAATCTCGACGGTGCTTCTGAACGGATGGCTTAGATCTGTCTTTTCCAAATCTACGGATCAGATTTAACCCTTCTAAATCAATGATTGTGATTTATTTTGTGGTTCGGACTTCGGGAGTTTCGACTTTCAACCTTTTATTTCCTCTGAAATGCATAGATTATTTCCTTGTGTCCTCTTGAATTGGACGACTATAATTTACTTCGGACTATCCAATGGTCGACATTTATTTCGGACCTCCAACTCTCCAAGCTTCAAGAGTTTCAAGTCTCAATCTAAAAATCTCGAAGGTATCCTTCTAGATTAGACGGTTTAGATCTCCTTTGGGTCTTTGGGTTTTGGCAATCTCAATTCTCAATTGAAACCCAATTGAAATTTATTCAGAGCTTCCAATCTATTGACACGTGTTCTCCTTAAATCAATGGCCCTTGTCTCCTTCGAAACTTCAACAATCTCTCCTCCTACGTATACACAAAGTTTAAAGTTCGTGCACTTTTCCTAAATACAACGGTCTGAAATAATTTGGCTCCTCTTGGATAGATCTTCACCCTTCACCTTGGCCAACCTTCGCAAATTCTTCTTCTGAAAGATTTCTTTGACACTTAGTCGATTTCTGGTCTTGTGCATTCCTTGCAACCGACCTCTACACTTCTTGCGAGAAAAACCCAAGTTATTTCACCAAGTCAAAGACTTTGCCTATGCACTCCTTGCACTTAATATGCACACTCTGCGTACAAATGTTCCATCCTATCTCTTCTGAGCTTCGAGTCGAACAAGACTCTCTCGCACACACTCCTTGTGTTCAATATGCACTCCTTGCATAACTTACAAAAGAGAAACAATTGAAACTTATTCAATTCTTCATAAATTCATCCATTCACCATGAACATCATACATCCACAAAATTCATAACAACAGTAAACATGTAAACAATATCAACACTGTACAATTGGATCAACTTCCTCTATTCTATTCATTCCAGAAAAAACATGATTGCACCTCTATCTCCTGCATTCATTACAATTAGAAAACTTATCTAAGGACCCAGAGCTTCCTCGCTCTTCTTCCTCCTATCTAAAATCTATCACCTTCTACTCTAGCGGTTACCTACTCAGCTTAATTAATGCAACCTAATGACTAATATGGGATAATATCCCACACCTATAATATATTACAATCGTGTAAGGATTTACAATGATCCGTTAGTTCAAAATGGTAGCTCGACTTTACATACAACTAATTAATTAACGATAGATTCAAAAATATCTCAACACCGCTACCAAGCTAGTTAGGAGTCGGTTTGGCTCTTTCAATGCATTGAAGTGTTGAATTCACTTCCACGTCTTCTTTTCTTTGATTTGATAGTGATGCTCCTGCATCAAGGGGCAATGCATACATGAAAACCCCTTTGGCATAAATAGGTTCATTCATCCATAAATAAGTAACAAAGTGCTATGCACTAGAAAGTAAATAAAATATACACTCAAACCATAACACACATAATTGTAGAGAGAAAGGACTTCATATTTCATTCATTCCTTTTAGATGGATTCCGATACAAAAAACCATAATAGAGGTCTACACCATGCACTCTAGACTCATACAATAATCATAAAAGAGATCTGAGCCATGTGCTCTAGACTCCTTTTTTCATTTCTACATATTTTTCTTCTCTATTGATGTCTCATGCAATACTTAGAAAAAAATGGACATGGAACTCTCTCTTATGTTTCCAGTCAAGTCTCTATTATAATACTAAACTCTCTCTCCTTCTGACTACTCTACTCCACTCTCTTTAGTGAACAAAAGTCCCACATGCTTTACATGCCTTCTTGAATCCCCCATATCTTTTTGGAGCATGGAAATCCTAACTAGCTTTCCATATCATGATATCCTCCCCCATGATCATTTGGGTTTTTATGAAAATTATTTACAAAAGATTCCCGAAGATATGCTCATATTTGGTTTGTATGCAAGCTTATTCTTGATTCCTTGTGCAAAGTACAAAATTGGGTTAGTGTGCATGGTATTCTTTTATTTGTCATTATTGTGGATCCTTCTTGCTTCTATGTATTCTATCTTCATGGGAATGTTCACATTATTGATTTGTGGTGCACACTCCCAACTTCCTCAAAAACTTGGGTGCCAATAGAAACCATCCATATGGAGAAAATGGATGTTTATCTTTCCCTAATATGTTTGTATATATCTTTAGATAAATTTTATAATAATGGTGGGGATGAAAAGGAAGATAGATTGACATTTAAAAATAATAATCTTCAGCCTAAGAACTCAAAGGTTAAATAAGTGGTTTTGCCACATAATGATTAGGCATTCGTTAAAGTTGTCAAACGAGTTGGTTAAAAAATTAGAGTGCCATTGTATCCATCTTGTATATGAAATGTATTGTTCATGTGAAATTTATTGTCTTCTAAACTTGAGATAATTGACCGTGGATTACATATAATGATTTTATTGGATATATTAATGGCCATGTATGAATCAATTTGAAATTTTGAAAGATTTCTGAATTTTTTTTCTAATGCTACTTGATAGTTCTACAATTTAGGGTTAAAACATGGATGGTACTATCTACTACTTGAAGGGAATATATTTGGCACTAATCTGATGAATATTGTTTATTAGGTTCACTATATCCACCTTTTATATTTTTTATATTGAAGGAACTATCAAAGTTTAAGAAATATTCAAGTGAAGAATCTTGAATGTTAATCATTCTAGTTTATGGTAAATGTTATATCCTTGCACTATTTCAGCCCCAAAAATTGTACAAAATGGAAAATAGTGTCCAAAATAGTTGTTCTATTTCTTATTACATTGAAAAAACCTGTCAAATGTAATTCTGTTCTCGCACAATTTCTTAAGTGATGTGTGTTGGAAGACAATGTGCATGGATTTGGAGTGTCAATGTTTGAAAGACTTGTTGAACATAACAAGATGTCATTCCAATTGCTCATTGTACAAAATTGCATGTGAGAATTGTTCTTCACTTGAATGATGCCAATCCTAATGACATCCAAGAAACAAAGAAAGAATAATGGTGATGTCTACTTATAAATATGGGAACATGACAAGAGGCTCACTTGAACTTAAATTTCCTTTGAATTTGGTATCATGAGAAAACCATGTCAAACAGGTTGAAGTCTAGGGTGTGATAAACTCATGATTGAGTAGAGGGTTTGAATCAATAGTTTTAAATTCATGTGCATAGTGGTACCTTCCTTAGTTATATTAATTTCAAGAAATGGAAAATTGATTTTTCCACAAGTGCCTACATTGGTGATGCCATCTATCCTTGTTATCACCCAATCCGAGGCGTATTCATGTTTGAATGATTAAAACAACTATCTTGTCATGATACATAATAAGTGCATACAAATATATTATTTTTTATTCATAATCATGTCATCACTTACATTATTTGCATTTGAAATCCTCTTAATTTTTATAATAAATATGTCCATGCATTTCAATGTATGCATATTCCCATTATTTTTTTGGGTGGATAAGATGAATGATAAGAAAAAGACACAAGATTGTGGCATTATGGTCTCATTCCAACAAATCATTCACATACATGCTTCAAATAAGAATGTTATTGATAATAAATTGTAATATGTAGGAACTATATAATAAAATATTGAGTTAGAATATAGTGAATCATTTAATCTAATACTATTCAAATGAAAGGAGTCGAAATATTTGATAGATCCTATGAAAGGATAAATGAAGATACACATCCATTTTTTATCTGGATTATTTTTGGCATGAAATGAGAGCGGATATATAATAAATAAAATGTATAGAGATATATCTGATATCCAATAATACAATAGAGATATATCAGAGATATAACCATAAACGCAGAGATACAATAATACACAATTTCTATTAATGAGTGAAATGTACAAAACTGTAGAAATACAAAGTGAAAGACTCACTAGAATGGTGGAAGCTTATCTCTGAGAAGAGATGTGACAACCACTCACATTCACAAGAAGATTATTGTTACAATGTGGCTCCAAAGGAATCTTTAACATAAAGAAAATACAAAACCCTAATCCCAAAAGATGAAAAGCCAATAGTTTTGTGGACCCCGTTTTGGGTAGTTTGGTGTATCAACTTCTTGGGGGCGTAACTTTGGCATATGATCTCCATTTGGGGTGCACAATAGCTCGTTGGAAAGGTATCGACAAGGAGATTCATTTTGGAGGATCAATAAGAGCCTTTGGATATCATTTAAGTTCCCTATAGTGAAACAAATCATCTAGGCCCTCAAAATTACCCCAAAATTTTAGGAACTGAAAAACTACTAAAAATAGTAAAATGCCAACGGACTGTTTTGAGCCAGATGGAAGAGGTGGGTGTCCACCAATATTCACTTGGATCGATCATCCCTCCTTAAGAAGAAATGGTTTCCATTGCCTTGAGTTCCCGAGGGAGAGGGGAAAGCGTTTTCTTAATCTGAATCTTGGTGAGAATATTGCCTTGCTGGAGAAGTTGTGCTTCTTAGCTTGTTGAAGACTGTCACAAACCTATTGTTGGAGAGGTTGAATCTTCTCAACCAACCTATTGTATCTTGGCTTGACTGGGCAATGTGTAGGTACCATTTTAGGTGAAGAAACAATATCTTAGATTTATTTTCTGCAATATGATTCTATTAGAATGAAAGGTCTTAGGCCAAGGCTACAGTGGTTGCAGTGTCCTTCAGCTCACCTTATAAACATATTTTGAAGAGGATGAATTTTACAGTATGAGAGATTAACTTGCGGCACTATTTTGGTGGGACAGTAGTTGGAACTACCTCTAGTATCCTGTAGAGATGACCCCCCAGAGTAACAATGACACTACAGGGTCGAGACACATAAATAGCATGGATATTCCACATATATGGTTGGCCTAAAAGAACATCACAGAAATACAATGGGGAAACATCACATAATACCTCATCCTTGAAGGGTTGGATGTTGTATGACAATCAACATTGTTGTTTGACATGAAGATCGCATCCCTGGTGAAGCCACCTAATATTTTATGGTTGGAGGTGGGGTGCTGTCGAAAATCCCAACTGTTTAACAACTTCTACTGAGATGATGTTATTATAATTTCCACTATCAACAATAAAATGTAGAGGGGTCCATTTCACCCACATTTGTGAATAAAAAATGTGTTTCCTCTCTTCAGGATGTATTGGTTCTTCTGGTTGAATTTTTGCGGTCATGAAAATAACAATGGGGTCTATGTCAATGATCTTTCTTCTCCCATTATTTTATGAATCAGATTCTAAATCAGGGTTCAAGTCCTTTTCTTTGATCTCGACCACCAATGATTGTTTTGGGAGAAATTCATCAGTGTTGTGTTAGGGGATGTTGTGGAAATCGTATCACTTTCCAGTGTCTTTCTTTGTCTTTCAGTTACCCCTCTTTTCCCATGGCTTGGACTAGTGTTCTGGAGGTTGGTTGTTATGGTCATATTTACCATACTTTGGTTGTTGTGGATTTTTAGAACCCAACTCTCATTTTTTCTGGTGCCTAAATTTATTCTAAATTTTGATGACATATTTGATAGGCAACTCCTAGTGATGAGACGTCTAGAAAATCCATTTAGATTTGGATGTACCTATGTAGAGCCTTGTCATATTTTAGAACTAGATGTCACTCAAAGTCTTTGATACCCAGCTTGGTGCACAAGGTATGGAAAGTATTTATGAATTTTGACATTGTTTGGACCCTCTCTTGTCACAGTGTGGTCCATCTCATGTACTGGTCATCATAGTTACCAACAGGGTAATATTGTTCCTTGACCGCATCCAAAAAAAAATCCCAAGTGGGCTCGACGCCATATATTCCAGACTCCTTTGTGGAAATTTTCTACTAGCAAATTTCCCATAAATGTTTGACATGGGGGAGAGCTTTAAGGAGTTCAAAGGTGCTATTTTCCCTATCGAAAAAATGTGAACAGAGAAGTAACCTTCTAGCATATTTAACCATTTTTCTAGGGCATTTTCATCTATCCGACCTTCAAATATGGGAATATAAAAGCTAACTTGTACCTTGAAAGGAGAGGTGCTTCCAAAGTGGTCGTTTGATGAATATGTTCCTTCTATTATCGACAATCGTTAAGGATTTCTACATGTATATAATATATCTAGTATTATATTGTGTTACTATTATGGCTGAGCTCAATAGAAGATGATGCCTACCATAGCATAGCATAGCATAGCAGCTACCACATGGATACAAAAGGATATGATGGATGATTACTATTATTATCATAATAAGATCAAAGAGTATAAACCAGAGATGTATGTGTGTATGCATATTTTTATCATCTCATAAATAAATAAAGCAGTTTCATACTATCAAGTTTATACTATCACTCAACTTGCTTCTCTCTCTCTCTATCAAAACTATTGTTTCTGTTAACAACAACTACAACATGCTATGAATTGAATTAGCATTGTTAACTTGTTATGAATTGAATTAGCATTGTGTGGAAACAACATGATGGGTTTCCATCAACTCATTTTCAAATTAAGGATGAACCAACTTATTATTTTGTTAGATATTTAATAGAATTAATTAGTTAGTGGGAGTACCATTATCTTATGGCATCTGCCAAAGAGATCGACATACACTTGTTATTTTCGATTTGGAAGCCCATTATAAATGGTTGGAAGCCCATTATAAATGTTTTTGCATAAAGGAGAGGGTTCAAAACTAGCCTGGATCTTTAACGCCTCTATTATTTCTATTGTTAGATCGAATGAACGTATTACCAGACAACTCATTTTCCAGAGAATTGTGACCATAATTATGGAGAGAAACTTGGCACGAATGGTAAAAAAAAAAGTTGGACTCATTAGGACGCCATGTTATGAGACCTAAAATATTAATATGTCTCATTAAGAGGTCTTGGTTTTGTTCCAATTGAAAGATGAACGGTGGACAATTTTTATTAACAATCGAATGAGTAAACTATTAGATGTGGAAATTAAAAGAAATATTACTATTAAAAATATAATCATATGTCAATTTAACACCATTCATCTTAAACACCTATCGATTTAAAAATCATTAATATAATTTTATTTCTATAGAAAGGGATGGGAAATTACATAGGAAGAGTTATGGGTTATTTCAGGTGCATGAATCTATGTTAACTGTCTTATGATAAATTATGAAGCAAGAAATGCAGAGAGAAAGAATAGAGCAGAAATAGTATTCAGTATATTGAGAATGTAAGGTGAAAGTACAATGAGAAGAGTTAATGAAGAAGTTCCGTGCAAAAGTAAAATAGTTGAGCTAAATAGGCTCAAGCAAATCAAGAAAAGAAAGTACAACTGGCTAGGACAGTTGGTAGTGTACAGTCAACCTGTTGAGGTTACATTATATTTAACACTCCCTCTTAAACTCAACAGTTACAAACATCAGCATTGATTATGCCTAAGTGTTGTCTCTGAAAATCAAAAACAGATTTTCCCAGTGGCTTCGTATAGATATCTGCGAGTTGATCTCGAGAACCACAGAATTGAAGTGTAATGTCACCATTATTGACGAGCTCGCAGATGAAGTGAAAGCGAGTGTCAACGTGTTTGATTTTCTTGTGAAACACATGATTTTTGGATAGACAAATTGCTGAGGTATTGTCACAGAAGATAGGAGTTGGATCCTTTTTTGTATGTGACATATCTTTCAATATTCTTCTCAGCCACACAGCTTGACAAGAAGCTGAGGTAGCAGCGACATACTCTGCCACTGCAGAAGATATTGATACAATTGGTTTTTTCTTTGATGCCCATGAGATCAAGTTCGTGCCCAGGTGAAAAACATGTCTTGAGGTGCTTTTCCTGTCATCTAGGATGCCTGCAAAATCACTATCTATGTAACCAGAAAGTTGATTACTATTAGATTTAGTGTACCATAAGACAAAATTGAGAGTTCCTGCAATATATCTCCGAATCCATTTCGCCATTTTCCAGTGAGAATCTTTGGGAGATTCCATGAATCTAGAAACAAGGCTAGCTGCATACATAATATTAGGCCTAGTTGTTGTAAGATACAACAAACTACCTACTAAACTTTTGTACAGGGTAGGGTCCACTATAGGGCCTTCATCTTTCTTGCTCAATTTTGTGCCTAGGGGTATAGGGGTTTCTGCTGGATTGCATTCTTCCATGAAAAATCTTTTGATGATGTTTGTTGCATACTTTTTCTGACAAACAAAAATTCCTTTGGTTGATTGATCAACCTCAATCCCCAAAAAATATTTCATGATGCCAAGATCTGTCATCTCAAACTCAGATTGCATGGCATGTTTAAAACTTGTTAACTCAAGATTTCCAGTATATATCATGTCATCAACATATAAACATACAATCAAAATTTTACCGCGCTGATCAGTTTTGGTGTAGAGAGTTGGCTCATTTTGACTTCTGCTAAAACCACTTTTGATCAGATAAGTGTCAATTCTGTTGTACCAAGCTCCTGGAGCTTGCTTTAAGCCATACAAGGCTTTCTTCATCCGATATACTTTGGCTGGTTGCTCTTGGAATTCAAATCCAGGTGGCTGATCAACATAAACTTCTTCTTCTAAGAAACCATTTAGGAAGGCTGACTTGACATCCATCTAGTATACTTTCCATTTATGTTGGGCTGCTATGGCCAATAGAGTTCTGACAGTGTCTAACCTTGCTACTGGAGAAAAAGTTTCACCATAGTCAGTACCAGGTTGTTGTGAGAATCCTTTGGCAACAAGTCTTGCCTTGTGTTTTTCGATCTACCCTTTTTCATTGAGTTTAGTTTTGTAAACCCACTTGACACCAATACTTTTCCTGTGACTTGGAAAATCAACAAGATCCCATGTATTGTTCTTCTCAATGGAGTCAATTTATTGGTTCATGGCTTGAACCCAATGTGGGTCCTTAGCGGCTTCCTTAAAAGATGTAGGTGGACATGACATTAAAGCAAAAAGGTTGTGCTATTCAAAGTCATCCAACTGCTGATGGATTTCTCTCAAACTTCGAGTTCTATGATTTTGAATTTCAGAGGATGAATCTCTGCTTGAAGTTGAGTTATCCTGAGAATTTTAAGATCGTCCTTGTACCTGCAATCTTGGAAGAACAAGTAGAGGTATTTGTTGTCCTGAAATTTCTGTGTTTTCAGAACTTGGCATCAATGGATTTTGACTGTCCAGTTGTTGATTTTCTGATTCATTCTAGAATTGATTTTCCAGAAATTTTACATCTCTGTTGAGAATTAGTTTCTTGGAGATTGGGTTGTAAAGACTGTAGGCTTTATATGTTTCACTATATCTAGTAAAGATACATTTCTCACTTCTATCGTCCAGTTTCTTCCTTAATTTGGAAGGTATGTGAGCGTATGATATGCATCTAAATGTCCTTAGATGTGAAACATTTAGCTTTGTCCCACTCCATGCTTCTCGAGGGAGTTTCATATTTAGACTTGTGGTTGGAGATCTATTCAAGAGATAAACTAAGCATGCTACTGCTTCAACCCAAAAAATATTTGACAAACTTTTCTCTTTGAGAAGTGTTCTTGCCATATTCATTATTGTCTGATTTTTCCTTTCAGCCACTCCATTCTGTTGTGGAGTATACCTAGTTGTTGTTTGCATGATAATGCCTTGTGATTTGCATAAATTTGCAAATTCATTGGAGTTGTATTCTCCTCCTCCATCGGACCTGAGTGCTTTTATATATTTGCCACTCTATTTTTTAGCTTCTGCCTTGGATTCTTTGAATTTTGCAAAAGTTTCAGACTTGTGTCTGAGAAAATAGATCCAGATTTTCCTGCTAAAATCATCAATAAACATTAGAAAGTAAAAGCTACCACCTATTGAATCTGTTTGCATTGGTCCACATAGTTCAGTGTGAACTAGTTCAAGATGTTGTTTGGCTTGATTGGATGACTGTGGAAAACTAGTTCTCTTATGTTTTCCAAGTATGCAAGACTCACATGGGGAATTTTGTTCTTTGAAGATGGGAAGACCTTTGACCATGGAGTGCTTTTGAAGAAGACTTAGACTCTTAAAGGGTAGATGTCCAAATCTTGTATGCCAAACCATTGTTTCATTCAAGGTGGATGCACTTTGTGCATATGGTTGAATCAGATTTGCAGTTCTAAGTGTAAGGGGAAACATCCTATTCCGAGTCATGTGGATTTCAGAAATCAATTTTCTTCTTGGGATTTTGTCATATATCTTGCAAGATGCTCCCTCAAAGAGTACCTTATAGCCATGTTCAATGAGTTTTCCTACACTTAGAAGATTATGTTTTAGATATGGAACATGATATACATTGTTTATGTCTTTCTTTTCATTTTGTTTAGTAAGAATATGTACAGTTCCTTTGCCTTGAACTTTGACTAAGGAATCATTTCGAAGTGTAATATCAGATGAGATTGAAGAATCAATGCATGAAAGTAAATCTTTGTTGCCTGTCATGTGATTGTTGCATCCATTGTCCAGCATCCAGAGATCTTTAGGTTGTTCTTCAGTCTTTTGGTATGAGAGAAACATACCTTTTGAGGTTTCTCCCGTATGATTTGACACATGTGCTCTGCCTGAGAGATGATCGACCTGCTTCTTCTGGCATTCAGATTCATAGTGCCCATATTTTTTGTAGTAATAGCATTGTATGCTTGATTTTTCATTTGATCTTCTCCCTCTACCTCTTTGAGGCTGAAAATTTTGATTTTGGTGTTGTTGTCTGTGACCTTGAAAATTTTGATGTTGGCTCTGTCATCTATTACCTCCATTCGAGTGTTGGTCACTTGTAGTACTCCCTCGTCCTTGGTGACCTCTGCCTCTTCCTCTTCCTCTCCCTATACTAAAGGAGAATTGAGTTTTGAAGGCATTGGTGATTGACTCATCTATGAGATGTAGTCTGGTCTCATGTGTCACCAGGGAACTGGTCAGTTCATCTGTTGAAAAAAGTGACAGATTCTTGGATTCAAGGATTGTTGTAACAACCATTTCAAATTTCTTCGGTAAACTCTTGAGGACTTTCTCAACTATGTGTTGATCAGTGATGGCTTCCCCAGTCAATCTGATCTGGTTCACAATTCCCATGACTCTGGTCATAAACTGATCCACATTTTCAGAATCTGTCATTCTTAAAGTCTCGAATTGTGTCCTCAAGGTATACAGTTTGACCGTTTTGACCCTGTCATTGCCTTGGTAGGTTGATTTAAGGATGTCCCAGGCCTATTTTGAAGTACTAGCGCCTGTGATTTTTGAGAAAATCAAGTCATCCACAGAATTTTGAATCTAGAATTTAGCTTTATTTTCTTTGTTCCTCTAAGTTGCCTGAGCAATTATCTATTGGTTTGTCATGGTGGCAAGGTCTGCTGGATCTAGTTCCACATATCCAATATCCATTGGATCCCAACACTCTTGTGCTTGCAAGAAAGATTTCATTCGAAGATACCAAAACTCATAGTTCTTTCCAAGAAGAATCAGACCTTGAGTTGGTCCTAAATTGCTAGACGTCGCCATATTTAAAGAATTTGAACAAAACAGAAAAAAAAAATTGGAAATTTTTTGTGTTTACCTGTTTCTTGCACCTAAACCAGGTCTACTAATTTATCTGTCCCTTAATTTTCCAAAATATGAAATATCCCGGTGCTTATTCAAATGCCTTTTCAAGATTTTGCGTTTCGAGACTTCTTGTTTCCCGATGTCAAGAGTCCTTGACCCTTCGTCCTTCCGATCTCCGAAATGTCGATTTGCTGAAATGGATTTAAGAGAAATTAGCCCTAAGGATATACCTCCGATCCATGTGACCGCTTCCCATATGACCGCAGTCCTATTTCGGGGTTTTATGATGCAAAGCGCCCGACCTCCTGTCCTCTGGACTCCCAAAATGTCGATACACAGAATGCTGAAATGGAAAAGTGTCCTCCTCCTTTCGGAAAATCTATCGAAATCCTGGATTGTTGCCACGTGTCTCCTCAAGATGGACGGTCCTCCTATGTTTTGCGATTTCGCGACTTGCGAACCCCGGTGACACAAATCCTCTGTCAACTTGAAACCCTGGTAGCTGAAATACCGACGGTTTCCTCTATCTCCGCCACGTGTCCCAATGAATGGACGACTGTGATCTTTTCGGGATTTCAGGACTTTCTCCATGGAGTGTCCCGACCTTCGTCAACAAGACCTCCGATATCCTGAACTCCGAAATGCCGAAATTTTGATGGCGCTTGGATCTGCTGCCACATGTCCTAATTAATGGATGGTCGAGATGCTTTTGGGATTTCGCATATCGGGGTTTGGAGTGTAGTCTCCTTTGCTCGTCCAACTCTCGATTCCTGATTTTGCGATAGCGTTAGATCGACGGCTCGTGATCTTTCTCGATCCAATGGCCTAGAATGAAACGGGATTTCATGATTCGCAAATTTTCACGGTAGTCTTTTGACCTTTACACCCTGGGAGTCAACGAAATGTCGAGATCTCGCCATGTGTCCCTTGATGAACGGTCCTAACAATTTCATGACTTCGCAAGTCAAAATTTCTCCTCTGCGCTCCAGAGGACTAAGCCTCGTGCACTTTCTCACGGATTAGATGGTTGTCGGTCCTCTCCAACAAATCTGATGGTTGAAAATCTTTCGTCGTTTCTGCACTCTCCTCGTCCTTGCTGCAGTCGATTTGCGCCTCAGGTCTGTTCGCAGGTCCAATCTTATGGCTGCAACTGCTCATTCTTGACTACTTTTGCAAGTTCTTTGTTGTTCCTGAAAAGAGTTTCTCCTGAGGAAATAAATTTGTGAATCTTTCAAATATTTGAAAGAATTTCACGAGTTCTTTGAAGCTTACTATTCTCTGCTACAATCTTTGACGGATTTGAGATATTTCCCGAAATTCTTTAAATGTGCTTTCCTCCTGCAACACTTCTTCGAGAATCTTTGACGTATCTAAAATTGTTCATGAATCTTTAAAATTTCTCCTTCTACAATCTCTACTTCCTCAATCTTTCAAGTGTATAGCGCTCTGCTTCCTCGTGGGAGTTTCCCGTGACGAACTTTTGAGAAAAATGTGGACAACGACTTTCTCTCCAGTCTTTGTGAAGTGGATCGCATCCTGTGCTCTCGTTCATAGTGTAAGCTCTGCGTTGTTTGAGGATCGGGTTGCTCTCTAGTCTGTGTGAAGAGGCTTATTGTTGAAGCTCTGATACCATGATAAATTGTGAAGCAAGAAATGCAGAGAGAAAGAATAGAGAAGAAATAGTATTCGGTATATTGAGAATGTAAGGAGAAAGTACAATGAGAAGAGTTAATGAAGAAGTTCTATGCAAAAGGAAAATAGCTGAGCTAAATAGGCTCAAGAAAATCAAGAAAAGAAAGTACAGCTGGCCAGGACAGCTGGCAGTGTACAGTCAGCCTGTTGAGGTTACATTATATTTAACATCTTAGAGTATGAAAAAGTGATTTAGAGTTGGTTTCAATGTAAAAGAAAATATAGATTATATCAATTCCTAAAAAAAGTGAACGATAACCGCAGCGCATGCATGAATCTATGTAAAGTGTTTTAGAATGTGAGAAAGTGACTTACCATTGTTTTGAATGTAAATGAAAATATAGATTATATAGACGCCTCAGAGAAGTGAAGGATACCCACCATCAAGTTATTCTGAACTCAAATACAACCGCATTCAATTTATTATGTTTCTTTTGACTATTTGTTGTTGTAACTGCTACTAAGAGGAGGAACCTTGCTCGTTAACTAACTGAGACTCTGAATTCATAATTCTTGAAAATGTGAATTGACATTTTTCACTACATGCTTGTAAGGTCAAATTTTCTATTTTATGGACACAAAAGTCAACCAAAAAAATTATATTAAAATTTGTGTTTATTTACATTTATAGTATCTCGCGTATTTTTGTGCTTTGATGTTTGAAATGGATGGTTATCTTTTTGAGTTAATTGACATTTCCAATTTAATATGTTTGTCTATTTTTGAAATGATTGATCTACTTTTTAGTGCTTATTTTTATAATAATTATTATTAGATAAATTTTAGAAACAAGATCAATTTTGCAAACAAACAAATTTAGTTTTTTTAACCATACTCAATAAGTTTAAAGTGTTTCTTTTTTAGAAACAAACAAATTTAGGTGAAGGGACTTCAAATTTAAACTTTTTCTTTATTTATCTTTGCATTATGAAATAAACAAAATAATAAACAATTATTTGATACAATTACTCTCTAATATTATCTTTAGTATTGTTTGAAGGAGTTTTAGTAACAAATGTTATTAATATGTAGTTTTCCATCAAAACTAAAGACTTTCATCACATCGAATTGGATAGACACTGGTGATGAGTCAATGGGTGTATTGTATCCAACTACTCTATTTCTTCAACAAAAAAATGGATATTTGCTCATGAGAAACAATCACAAACAGAGTTCATTATCACATTATGACAACTGTAGATTTTAGAAATTGTGTGTAATCACTTTATCGAATACATTGCAACAATTTTGTGTATACAATGTATTATGACAACTCTAGATTTTAGAAATTGTGTGTAATCATTTTATTGGATATATTTGCACTATGAAATAAACAAAATAATAAACAATTGCTTGATATAATTACTCTCTAATATTATCTTCAAAAGGAGTTTTAGTGACAAATGTTATTAATATGTAGTTTTTCATCTAAACAAAAGACTTTCATCAGTCTAAAACTTTCAATCGGTTCGATATGCATGATGTGGTGAACAAAAAATGTGTGTTACTCGAACTGATTAAAGAATTATTGTAAGGATTATAACATTAAATTGGATTATACACTAGTGATGAGTCAATGGGTGTATTATATCCAACTACCCTATTTCTTTCAACAAAAAATTGGATATTTTCTTATGAGAAACAATCACAAACAGAGTTCATTATCACATTATCAAAACTGTAGATTTTAGAAATCGTGTGTAATCACTTTATTAAACACATTGCAAGAATTTTGTGTATACAATGTATTATCACAACTCTAGATTTTAGAAATTGTGTGTAATCATTTTATTGCATATATTTGCAAGAATTTTGTGTATAAAGTGTTCCAATTGTTGGAATATATAATTCCTACTTATCTAATATGCTTGCTAATGTATTGAGAAGTAGAGTTAATCTCTACGTGTGAGTTGTGTGATCGTATTCTTAGGAGGTTGTTTGGGAGATGGATTTGTGAGATCCATGTTTGGTTTGTTGTTGAGATATTATCTCAGCCTCTCCATTTATCTTTGGAATAAGCTAGATATGATAAAAACCAATGAAATCAATATCATGAGTCACAAACCATTATACAATTATTCATTAATTCAATAGAACTTTGTGTTCACAATCATTTGTCTCTACTCTCCCATTTTATCATGGTACCATAGCATGAGGGATGGGCCTGACTCCCTCGCGGGAGTGCCCGGGATCATGTAGAGAGTAGAGTATTTGTGATTTCTTGCTACTGTGTGCAGCCGTTGTTGATTGACACAAGAGCCACTTGTGTTGTGTTCATTGCTCGTGTAACATTGTTAAGATAGTCTAAGAGTGAAGAGCTTGGGATTGTATCTATATATTAGCTATGAAGCCTCATGAAATATGGTAGTCTTGAATCACGTATGCACTTACAGAGTCTTGAATGGTGTGCTCAAGTTGATTTCATGTGAAGGAGACAAGAAGAAGGCATGAGTAAGAAAAGGACTGTGATTGTCCTGCGTGGAGGAGATTGGATTGCAGTTTGTTGTCGTATTTATGAGAGTGTTTTTCACTTCCATCTAAATTGTGTTTCTGGTTCGAGCCACCAGTTAATGAAAGAAGACCATCACCTAGTGATAGAAGTGAGACCCATTTGAATATATCCGCCAACCTCTACACAAAATGCAGGGTGGACAAAAAGGTTGTTGGTCTCACAGAAGGGGTGTGCGACATCGAAATTAAGGAGCGACGACCTACATAGATGCTACGCATGGATGGTGGAGGGCGATTGATCGTTGTTCGAAACCTAGTTCTTCCTAGCAATCATTGTTGATTCCTTATTTATGTTATTATCCTGACAATCATTTGTCTCTACTCTCTTATTTTATCACCCATCTTGTAATTGTTTTTAATGTGTAAAAGTATGAAAGTGAAAAATGGTAATTGTAATTTAGTGGTTTCATTATTTTATGTGGTAAATAATTTCACTATAAACCAATTATAAAGTGTTATTAGTCCTATTTGTTATTTTTGAATCTCCATGGCCATAAAATCACTTGTCAAGAACATGGAAGTTTTTTCATTGATGGCATTTGTAATGGTCGTGGAATTTTCTAAATTGGGAGACATGATGCACTCATATGAGTGATAGTGGGCTTCTAACATATCAAGACTTTTTTTTTTATATTATTTTTTATTCAGTAGTTTTTTTAGTTTATATTATGTTGTACTAATAATATACAAATTTCAAAACAACTTATTAATAATGACACACCAACATTACCACATTCAAACTCTTGTGTCTACCTATGAATATTTCAAGGTGATAGAAATACTATGAAACAACATGGTATATGTATCATGAATTATCATTATTGAGTGTTTCTTTGAGAAAAAAACATTTTAAGCTATTTACAATGAGAATTTTTAACTGTTTTTTATATTTAAATACAATTTTTTAATAAGGGTAAATTAAATAAAACAAAAAGTAAAGGAATTAAATGTTATCATTAACACAAATTTAATATTTGAATTCAATCAAAATTAAATAATAAATTAATATTGAATTCAATGAAACATTTATTTTTTGTAAATAAAAAGTGAAACCTTATATTATATCATATGTTTGCTATACAATGAAACTTGGTAGCCACATGTTCCACCACAAGAGGGAAACCAGAACATATGGCTCTGTGTTGTTCCAACACTACCATAGTCTGTTGAGTTCTAATTTCACTGAAACTGTAAAAATTATACAAAAAATTGCAAGAGTTTGCAGGAACCAAGTTCCGCTTTACTATTCTAAGGCTGGCCATGTACAAAGCTTCCATAACTGATAAAATTATACAGAGATAATAAGAAAAACTTATTGAATCATCTAGCTTGTTTTCGTGGTAAATTAGACCACCGACGTTGTAACTGAAATAAACAAAAATTTGTATCCTAGTGTGAAACGCTTCATTCCATGGCTGGACTTGCTTGTCCATGAATGGTAAAGGCTAGGGTGAAATGATGTCTTCAAGTTGGGCACCTGGTTTGCATTGGAGCATCTTTGAGTGGCTCAAACATAATTTCAATCCTTTGATTGATTACGCCTTTATAATGCATCTGGTCATCCTGCCTCTACCTAATCTTGAAGAGGAGCTCAAGGTGATCTTATGCGATATGGTTGGAAAAGTATTGAGGCGGAGCCTCTTCCTCCTTTCCAGTCCTGTTGTCACCCCTTGCAATGATTTCCTTGTCTGTAGGTCTGCCATATTCTCCAGCTGCTAGCTTGGAGGGATCTCCTCCTCCACTTGGCAGCTTCCATAACCGTAGTAAGGTTCACCTAGCTTGATTGCTGGGGGGGATAAGAGGTTGGTGGCTAGAGGGATACACTTGCCCAAGGGTGGTGCCTCCTCTTTAACAATGCTTGGACTGTAAAGCAGAACTGGAGGTGGAGACAGGGGAAAGTGCGTCGTGGAGGAGGTTATCTCCATTTTTACCTTGCAGACTTTGAGAGACTGAAGTGGAGCTGACTGATTGCTCTGGGTTGAACGATGGGGATGGGAAAAGTGAGCGATGAGCGCTCTTTGTGAGGGGGTGAGATTGTTAGCCCGAGAGAGGGCGTTGTTTTTACAAGTTCCCCTCTTGGGCTTTCCATGCTCCTGTGGCATGGTGGGGGTGACAGGGAGGTGGTGGAGGGAGTGAGTGGAGGCTGTGGAGAGATACATGGTGCAGTGGAGGGAGATGAAGGATCCAGAGAAGAGCAAGGCAGAGTGGACATTGTTGGTTCGTAGTGGGCAGATTGTGGTCAGGAGTATGCCACAGATGCATAGGGAGAGAACAATGGTGTCGACAAAATTGTGAAGGCCTAACTGCTCTGCAAAGAGAGCGCACCAGGTAGAAAATGAGGTTAGATGAGTTTGGGGGCTGCTCTTTACTCCATGAGAGCCCGAAATGACCCTTGAAAATGCCATTGAAGTTCAACAAGACCTCTGCAACCTCCTAGTACAAATTTTCTGGTTGGTTCGCTTGCCCAAGAGCCCAGCCAAGCGCATGAAGATAACTCCCCTCATGGTGTGAGTCATGGGGGAGTAAATGTGTAGGGGGTGGAAGCTGGGGTTAATAACTCCCCCGACTACCCTGATATAGTTGTTCGTCGCTTCTCGCCGGGTGGCACCCCATCTGGTTGAGGGTAATCCCTTTGAGCTAGCTCCTTGCAGTGAGTCCATAGTGTTTTGGGATCGGCTGGAATTTGTGAGAGTGATTTGTTGCACGAGATCAACTCCTGCATTGGCCAGTCTATCTGCTACTTTATTTGCATCATGTCTTATGTGAGAGGTAATGATAGTGAGAGAGGGTTTAAGGAGTGATTGGAAGTTGTGGAGGGGACCCAGAAGGCACCAACTTGGAGTGATCTTTTCCATATTTATTTTGTTGAGGATTTTATATGCCAACTCAATTATGACTTTGGAGTCTCCTATGATCAGGCAAGTAAGGTTGTGGTCCAGAGCCAATTGTACTCCTTTAATTAGAACCCAGATTTCCACTGAGTTGTTGGTGTCAAATCCCAAGTTTTCAGCTGTAATACTATGGATTTGGCCTTCATTGTTTCTTATAACTGCTCCTGCACTTGAGAGGCCCAGATTGCCTTTTGAAGCACCATCAAAGTTGATTTTGTGAAACCTGGGCGGAGGGGGAGACCAGACCGAGGGACTGAAGGTTGAGGCTATGAGGGGGGGCTGTGGAGACAGAGTGGAGGGTGAGGGAATGAATCCCCAAGAGTTGATAATCGATATCTCTCCCGAGTCAAAGGGGAGGTCTTGTTTAGTCCATGGATGGAGCTGAAGGGTTTCTTGGAGATGCAAGAGAAGGGTGGACCAGATGTTGGTGGTCGGGGAGGAATGGGAGTGAAAAACCCTTATGTTTCTTTCCTTCCAAAGTTGCCAAACTATGAATCCTGGTAGAAGTTTCCAGGTTCTATTCAAGAGTGGGATTTTGTAGGATCATGTTCCCCAACCTCTAACAATGTTTATGATGTTATCTTTGACCTGATTTGTTCTTCTCATAAGTTGGGTGGCTTGGTTATAGATTTCTTCACTGATTGTGTATTTGTTTAGTAGGTTCTCCATGGTTTCTTCTTGTTGGTGACAAATATTGCAGATCGAGGGGCCAATAAAACCTCTTATCTGGAGATTTTCCTAGGTTAAGATCTTGTTTTGAAGGAGGATCCAAAGGAACGCTGAGATTTTAGGCCAGAATTTAGATTTCCATACTGTAGTCCAGATGGGTACATTCTGCAGAGTTTGCAATATTTCCTGTAGAATGTATCCTTTCTTGAGAGTGAAGTTTCCATGAGGTGAGTGCCCCCATCGAAGAATATCTGGATCAGTGCTTATTCAAATTCTTCTTGGGGTAATTTCTTGCTTCTAATGTTGTAGGTCACAGTCTCCTGCTACCTGTAGTTATTGATGGGAAGATTTCTAGATTCTCCAGGGAGAGTTGATTAGGGAGTGTGCCCACATGTCAGCTACCTTGGAGGTGGCAAGATTTTGTATGTGATTTTCGTAGGAGATAAGGTTTTCTTCTGATTGGAGGGATGGAAATTGCTGCCAGGAGTTTGTCCAGAATAGTGTGCTCTGACCATTACGGATTTCCTAAAAGGCGTGTTCCTGAATTAGTGGCTTGTTTTTCCAAGCCAAATTCCAGATGTTAGAGCCTTGAATTTTTTCCTACATCATGATCAAGTGGGATTGTTGAGCACTTGGGGCATATTTATGTTTCCAGAACTTGGCCCAAATTTATGTTGGAGTTTTGAGCCATCTCCACCATATTTTGGCTCCCATGGTATTATTGTGTTTTCCAGGGTCCCAGAGGTCTAGGCCGCCTAGGGATTTTGGTTTACAAACTTTGTTCCAACTGACCAGAGCACATTTTTTGTCTGGGTTGTGGCCATGTCAGAGAAAGTTCCTCTACAGATTCCTGATTTTATTTATGACAGATTGAGGGGCGACTAGAGTTGAGAAGAGGTAGGTCAGGATGGCTTGGAGGACAGATTTTAGGAGGGTGATTCTGGCTGGGATATTAAGGGAGTGGAAGGTCCGGGTGCTGAGACAGTTGGAAATATAGAGGAGGATGGAGTCCCAAGAGAGATTTCAGGCTATCGAGTCTGAGAGAGGGATGCCTAGATACTGGGTAGGCAGGGTGAAAATGGGAATGGTTAAAAGTTGGGAGATATGCTACCACTGACATGTTGAAGAAGAACAGTTGTGACTTTGCCAGGTTGAAGGTGGTTCCTGAGGCTTCACTGAAGTCATTGAGGATGGATCTGATTTTTTTTTCTTCTTGGGTAGTGGGGGTGTTCAAAAGCATTGTGTCATCTAAAAATTGACTGTATGAGGCTGCAGGTTGGAGCCCGTGGAGGGGGAGGCCTTACAGGGATCCATTATGGATGGAGGCCTTTATATAGCATCCCATGACTTCCTACATTATGAAAAAGAGGAACAGGGAGAGAGGGTTGCCTTGCCTTATTCCATGAGAAGGAGAGAAGGGTTGAGAGGGGGTCTTGTTGACCAAGATTGAGAAGAAGGTTGAGAAGACAAGGTTCATGATCCAGGCTATCCAGTTGGTGCTGAAGCCGAAGGCTATTAAGACAACTCTCATGTAGTTCCATCTTAGTTTGTCAAATGATTTTGAAATATCAAGATTTAGAAGCATACTTGGAGTGTGTGTGCTTTGGAGCAAGTGGATGACTTAGTGAATGAGAATGGAGCTATCCATGATTTTCCTTCCTTCAATGTACCCCGATTGCTCCTTTGAAATGATGAAGGGGAGGATTGGTTTGAGTCTTAGATATATGACTTTGGAAATGATTTTGTAGATCACATTGCAGCGTGTTATGGGTCTGAAATTATTCGGATTAGAAACCCTCTCTTCTTTCGGTATTAAGGTGAGGAAGGTGGCGTTGAGGGCTGGGAGAACTTTGTCAGAGCTGCGATATTCTTTTACTAGTTTCCACACTTCTTCCCTTAACATTGATCATCATGAGTGGAAGAAATCTGTTGTGAAGCCATCTAGGCCTGGAGATTTTCCTATGGGTGAGTCTTGTATGGTCTGATCAACTTCTGCCTGATTTATGGGTGTCATGAGGGGTTCATTTTGTTCCTAGGTGATGAGGGTTAGTATGTTTTGAGTCACTCTTTCAATTGTGGAAGTGAGGTCCCCCGGGGGTTCTCAGAGGAGATATTTATAGAAGTTGGTGAGATCCTATGTTATATCCTGATGAGAGGGTAGAGTGGTGCCCTGCACGTTTTCCATCTTCGTGATGTGGTTGATGAAGCATTTGTGAATCATGGAGAGGTGGAATAATTTTGTGTCTTTTTCTCCCTCTTTGAGCCACTGAACATGAGATTTATGTCTCAAGAGAATTTATTCTTGTTTGAACCTCTCTTCCAGTTGTTGTTTCCTGTGTTGCTCATCCTATTGCTGGGTTGGGTGTGCCTAGTTTGGATGGCTTGCGCCTGCAGGGCTTCTAGTTTCTATTCCAGCAGTTTTCTTTCCCAGAAGATCTTCCCGAAGACTTCCTTGTTCCATTTCCACACATGTTGTTTGAAGCATTTGAGCATCTGTTGGAAGCAGTACATTTTGGTTCCCTTCTGGATTTCCGTAGTGCTCCACCAATGGCGAGCCATATCTTGGAAGTCTAGGTGGGAAAGCCATAATTTATTGAATCTAAAGGGTTTGAGCTTGGGGGTGGTAATTGTGTCAACCCAGAGCTGAACCAGATAATGGTCTGATCCTGTTTTGGGGAGGATGTTGGACTCTAATCGAGGACCTTTCAAGAGGAGGGTTTCCGAGATAAGGAAACAATCTAACCAGAAGAATATGTTTTGATGCCCCGATATCTTGTTGATCCAGGTAATGGTACCATTTCCATTCTCAATATCAACCAGTTTGTGTTCATATAAGAGTTCCTGGAATTTTAAACTGTCACGTTCCAATCTTTTTTTCCCTCCCCTTTTTTCCTCCAGCCTGAGGATCATGTTGAAGTCTCCTCCGACGATCCATCTTTGGAGCTCAGCTATAGAGCCAAGGTAGGCTAGGTTCTGAAGAAAAAGGTCTTTGTCTTGATTGTTCTGTGGTCCATAGGGGTTGGTGATCAATCCATCCTTGTCTGAGCCAATGGCTCGGTAGTGACGTATGAGAGTTCCTAAAGTAGAAAAACCTTGGGCTAGAATAACTATGGCAGTATTCCATAGAATGGCTAGGCCACCTGTAGTTCCTTTCGAGTCTGTGTGGTATGATTTGCAAGTGCACCAACATATTTTGAAAATTTATTCCATGGTTTTTCCTGTGCATTTTGTTTCTTGAAGAAGGAAAATATCAGGGTCTTCCATTTTGATGTAGTTTCAGAGAATACTTTGCTTGGATCTTCCATTTAGGCCTTTGATGTTCTAGGTGAGGATGTTCATAATTAATAGTTTGATGGGTGGGAAAAGGAGCTCTCTAAGAGCCTGTGTATCTGTCCTGATTTGATCATGTAGTTGTCGACCTCCTTTATGAGTTGATGCGTCTATTTTCTTCCATGTCTCTTGTTCTCCTTTGGATGTCTTCTTTGGTCTAATTTTGGGTCTACCCTGATGCCTAGCCTTGAGGTGGCCCCTACTGATGAGTCCAGAAAAACCTTATGGACCTTCCTGAGTTCGTATTTTGGTAAGGTTTGTAGGTCCTTCTTGTTGAGTGATTCTTCAAGTTTGTTTAGGTCTATTTATGCTAGGTCTTTTTCATCCATTTCCATGACTGTATCCTCTTCCCTTTATGATGTCTAGGAAATTTTGTGGGTCAGTTGGGATACCTGTGATCAGGTGCCACTGGGGTTGTTGGTCTTCCTTATTGTTGTTGTGCTCTTTCCTTGCCGCCTTGTGGGGGTTCTCCACCCCTTCTTCCTCTGGGAGGTTCTTTAGGGATTCGAAGGAGTTGGTGTTGGGGTTTATCCTTCCATTGTTGGTGGTGGGTTTCTTCTATTATTTCCTTTTGTGATTTTGTACTTGGGTAAATCCATCCTTTGGTTTTTCTTCTGCTGTTGTCTTGGGGGGTTGTTTTGAGGGCATTCTATGAAGATATGTATGTTTTCATGGCACTTCTGGCATATGAAGGGTATGTGTTTGTAGTCTATGGTTTGGGCCCATTACTCATCCCGGTATTCTAGGGTAACCGTACCTAGGAGGATTTGGAAATGTTCATGTAAACACATATTCTTGCATATGAGGTGTATTTCCTTTATTTGGTGGCTGCTGAAGACTTGACATTCTTTCCTAGAGTGTTACTGATTCCCATTAAGATTTCTTCTAAACAAAAATCTTGAGGCAGGGAGTAAAGGTGAATCCCTGTGGGAGCATAGGCAAAGTTTTCCCTTTCTGGGAAGAAGCGGTCGATCCAAAAGCGCAGATAGAGACCAGGAGAGTTGTAAAAGTAGGGTCCTCCTTCAAAGTTGCAGTATTTGTTATCCAAGTTGTATAATATGACTGTGAAGAACCCCTTGGAACTTAGTTTGAGCTTGTAATCCCCCTTGGGATTCCACCACGTCTTGATCCAGCGAGCTAGGTATTTTTTCGAGGGCCAGAGGCCCAGGAACTTGACTATGAGGGCATGGTCCCTCATGAACTGGGTGTGCTCTCCTATTCTATTTCTCTTTATGACATACCTGGATGCAACTGGGGCTTGCAGGATACATTTTCCTAGTATCCAAGCCCGAGTTTCTTTTGGATGAAAAGATTCTACATCCATGTTCATGCCTATGCTCCCATCAATATCTTGTTGTAGGTATTGTTCACGCAGGTGTGGAAGTGGTTCAAAGGATGGTCGGTGCGCGCGATATTTCTTCAGGTCATTTGATGCGACATTGTGGTACAAGGGGGACTTCACCCCCCCTTATACGTTCATTCTGCTGAGATGGTCAAAGCTCCAGAGAAGAGTGTGCCAGGCACGTACAAAGAAGGTCGATGGTGGGAAGGGCAGGGGATTAGCTGAAGCATGAAACCCTAAACCTAGATCAGGTCACGAGCTCTGGGTCATTGCATATCATGAATTCCATTAATTGAATTCAATGAAACATTATGTAAATAAATATTAATAAATTATAAAATTAGGTTAAAAGTCAAGGAATCAATCAAAACCTCAAAATTTTAAATGATTATGTAAAAAATTTCATTTAAAATTAAATAATAATTTAATATTAAATTTAAGAAAACATTATATCACTAAATATTAATAAACTATGTCGCACTAATGATCATTAAATCCAACAAGATCATGTACAATAATTTTTCATATGATAACAATATCTTGGAGGAACTACCTTTCTACAACTATCTTGGAATTGATATTATCACAAGCTCATTTGGAACTATAACATTGAGAAAAATATAAATGGAGGGTGTAAAAATTATTATGGGATTGAAAATAATTGTAAATTAGTAGACCTTTGGCTATGGGATAAGAAAAATCTTCTCTATGTGATCGCAAGGAAGTAACTTGCAATCAGATAATACCTCCAATCCTCTTTCTCTCATATGGCCCAACCGTTGATACAACAGTCGAATAGAATCACTGTCATTCTCGGATACAACTATCGCATGACCTAACTTGGTTCTTCCTTCTAACAGAAACAGGTTTCCAACCTTCTTCTCTTTCATAACCAGTAGGATTCCTTTGTAGAACTTCATAACTCCACCTTGAACAATACTCTTATATCCTCTAGTATCTAAGACTCCCAAAGAGATTAGGTTCTTCCTTAGCTCAGGGACATGTCTCACATTAGTTAGTATCTTAATAGATCCATCAAACATCTTAATTTGAATGCTAACAATTCCCACAACTTTACATGATATATCATTTCCCATGTAAACAATTCCATCATATATAGACTGGTAAGTAATAAACCAATGTCTATGAAGACACATGTGATTTGAAGCACCATAATCTAATAACCATTGTTGATCATGACATGAACCAATACTAATTGATAAAACTGCATCAGTCATACCTGAACGAGTTGTTGAACTTGCTTCAATTGTGTTTTCTTCCTTCGTCTCTTTTGGAGGGTCTTCTTTGGAGGCTTGTTGTCTCTTCCAAAAATCCTTCTTCAGGTGTCCAGATTTTCCACAAAACCAAAACATAAGTTTTCTCTTCTTTCCTTTTGAATTTGACCAAGAGAAATCCCTCTGAACATGTCCTCTTTCCTTAGGTCTGCCCCTGACCATCATCGTCTCAGACGTAGAGGTTTCTAGATTGGATTTCTTCCCTTTTTTCTCAAACAGTAGTGCTCCAACAATAAAATCAAACTCAATACTTTTTGTTTTGCTGAAACTAATAGAGGTAACAAATTGATCCCATGACTCGGGAAAAAAACACAATAATGTAATTGCCTTATCTTCCTATTCGAATTTCACTCCCATGCTAGTCAACTGGACTAAAATAGTATTAAAATTATTTAAATGATCAATTGTTTTGGTACCTTCCTACATGCGCAAACTGTACAATTGTCTTTTAGGAAGATCATGTTCGTCAAGGATTTTTTCATATGCAAGATTTACATCTTCATCCACAAACCGACTGTTGTCTTCTCCGAGACAATGTTGAACAGAACATCGTCGGCCAAACACAGACATACACTACTACATATTGAAAAAATTGTGACGACCACTTGCGACGAAAGTACTCTTTCGTCGCAACATGCAAGAGATTTTTTTATTTTTTTTTCTAAATCTACCCCGTGTTCATCGCCATCTCGATGCCTATAGTTTGATTGAACTATAATGGTCAATTTTTGTCGCATAAGTGACAACCCTACATTTTTCGTCGCATATGCGACGGAATTTGACCATAAAAATTTAGTCAAACTTTATCGTTGAAAATGACCTAAAATAAATAGCTGTAATATATATATATATATATATATATATATATATATATATATATTTA
>ML784509.1:904022-923249 GCA_009831015.1 Picea engelmannii
TGACAACATATCCTATTTTTTATTAAAATCCATGTAGATATGGAAAAATGAGGCCTCCTCGAACATAGATTTTTTCTCCAAGCATAGTGCCATGATTGGCTCCAAGACCAAATATGTAATATTAAATTTTCCATTATCCCAATACATCAACAAATTAAAATCTCCAAGAACTTGCAAACACCTAATATTTTTTTCGAGTGCCACTTTCATAAACATTTAGAGGGTGTAGAATTCAACCATGTTATTTGCTCCCAGTCCTGCTCCATATTTTAAGGAGAAGAAGTGGTAATGATCTAAAAAGAGTATGACTCCATCCCCACATATTTTTGGTGAGCCTTGATAAGCTCCATTGAAGAAGTTCCAAGACTTTGTGAAATCAATACGGGGATCATGCAATACCCTTTGGGATTTAATATTAATATCAAAATTGATGCCCAAAATAATTTTTTATTTTTTTTCTAAAAACAATTTGGCCGTCACATATCCGACGACAACTGTTATATATGTGACGATTTTGCTATATAAACAACGGAAAGTTGTCGTCGCATATCCAATGACCACTGTTATCTATGCGAAGGTTTGGCTATATAAACAACGAAAAGTTTTTGTCTCATATCCGACGAAAACTTTTATCTGTGCGACAGTTTTTCTATATAGACAACGGAAAGTTGTCATCACATATCCGATGACAACTTTTATCTATGTGACGGTTATGTTATATAAACAACGGAAAGTTGTCGTCGCATATGTGACGACAACGTTTATCGATGCAACATTTTTTCTATATAAACAACAAAAAGTTTTCGTCGCCTATTCGATGACAACTTCTATTGTTTGCGTCATTTTAGCTACATAAACAACAAAAAATTTGTTGTCGAATATGCGACGATGACTTCTATTGATGTGTCGGTTTAACTATAAAAGTTGTTGTCACAATTTAGACAAAAAGTTGGTTTGAGATTGTTTTCCTATATTTTCGCTTGTGCGACGTTTGATCAAGTTCATCGCAAATGCCACATCACCTAAACCGACGTTTCAGAGACTCCAAATTCGTCGCCATATCAATGACATAACGTCACATAAGCATTGAAACAACCGTCACAAAATGGGCCAAATATGCTATTGATATGGCACTCAGTGTTTTCACATCTATCTCATACCAGTCTTCATATGTTATGGTTGTGGGTTGCTTTGATTTTCCCAAAAGTGCCTTCACCATGCCTTGTTTCACGATCAGATCGTGCATCTTAACCTTCTAGATCTCGAAATTGTTCTTTCCATTGAACTTCTCGATTTCGAATTTAACACTCTTTACTTTTTTACTTCATAAAAAACATATGAATGTTTATTAAAGGAGATTGATGCTCCTTCACTATGGATGGAGGAGCAATAGTTTTGGATCAATGCTCCCTCACTATGGGTGGGGGAGTGATAGCGCTCTGTGATGCATTTTCTGGGTGCGCGAGTTTTCCGAAAATTGGAAATTCACAAGTGCGAGTGCGTCAACGCACCTCTAACACTGCATAGGGAGTGCCGATGAATTTCTACTCAATTCATGATCTTCCACCATGGATCTGGTCCTCACAGATCTCCAACACAGCTATGATACCAAATGTTAGAATTGCAAATGCGGAAAACAAGTTTCACATATGATAAACAACAATCACATAGATAAGAAACACAGAGATTTCATGTGGTTCACCCAAAAGTTGGGCTATGTCCACTGAGAAAGGTATCGATTGTCTTATTATTTAGATCATGGAGATTACAATAGACTTGCGAGCTCTCTCATATCCTCCCATTTTCCTCTACTGACATACATAAATTTATATGCATTTACACAGGAAACTGATTATTAAATACACCCCTATCCATATTCCAACTTGGTATATTTAGTTGCAACCAACGCAAAATAATAGGATCTAAATCTATTCTTGGAAATTCGTTGTCACCAAATTCCAACACTTTGGTCTCTTTTATCAGCCTTAGATCCTTCCTATAATAGAGTTCCTAACCATTATGTTACGTGCACAAATGGAAAAGTTATTTCAGGTGTCGTATTTCCATTTTGGTGCTAAGACTTTATTCCCACGCGACCAAGGGATCGACCTAGGACAAGGTTTTCATTGTCAAAGTTTTCTTATTGTCGTCGTTACAAAGGCCAACAATCCTGAGCTGACATCGTATGTATTGTTGTTGGAATTCTTACCAAGGAGAGAACACACACACTCGACTACCCCGATGATCTACCATTCCCGACAACATATATATCATCGTTGGTACTTATAAAATGTTTGACCCTAGCACTCATAAGGTATTTTTAATAACATATGTGTTGTTACATGAAAATGTAAATAAAGTACCCAAAGAGGATGGTTATGATGTATGGAATCTACCTAAAGAAAATGAAGAAAGTTCCAAAGAAGAATATTAACAACTTCAAGGTGAAGATTCAAGCATGATAGGTTCTACAAGTAGCGAGAGCATGCCTAGAAGAGGTGGAGGAACTCCACAAAGAAATGAATAACTAAGGAGAAATGCAATAAAATATAAGACCCCTATGAGGTAGAAATATTATGCTTTAATGACTCAAGCTATGAATGTAGTGGAGCCTTTAAATTATGAGCAAGATAAAGACTATAAAGAATGAGTGGATTCCATGGAAGAAGAATATGATTCTATAATTAAAAATGAAACGTGGGAATTGACAAAATTTCCTGAGAACAAAACCCCTATAGGCTCAAAATGGTTGTTCAAGTATAAATTTAATGCTATGGTACTATAGACAAATACAAAACTAGATTGGTTGCCAAGGGTTATTCATAGAAATAAGGGATAGACTATGAAGACACTCTTGCAGTTGTAGCAGAGATGAATATCATTAGATTAACGATTGCATTGACTACTAAGTATAATTTGCAGCTACATAAGGAAATTGACTTGGTATATTGTAAAGCAAATGATAATGTTGTTGATATCTTCAGCAAGCCTTTGGGAAAGGCCAAACTTGTAATATTTAGAGAAAAGGTAAGTATTGTAAGTAGTTCTTAATTAAAGGGGAATGTTATGATAAATTAAGCATGAGCCACACTAACAATTGACCCGCACACCAAGTCAATGATTCCATTGAGAACTTGGATCAAGAAAATAAGATAATATTGGGCCAACTCATGATATTTGACATAAGGAATTAAATCCCTTGATCCTGAACCAAATCAATGGTGAAAATTTTCCTTGTTTTGTATAAATACTTGTTTCTATCATGCAATAGACAATATCTGAGTGTGTTTATCTTTGTTTCTATGAGAGATATTTTATCTTTGTTAAAAGGAGGCTACATGATGAGTGTCTGGGAAATAATTCCACAAGGCCATACCCTGAGAGACTTCTCGAAGGCCAATCTTGACAATTCTTTGTCTATCAGAGATGACAAATATGTCACACTCTTCTATAATCCCAATGATCCCACAATGTTAACATTCTAATATATTACATATTTTCTAATTACTCCATTCTTATTATATGCATTTTCTTCATTGATCTTAGTTTCTATAATATAAATGCATTTGTGAAACAATGGGTCAAGTACGAAAGATGGAGTAACGGCGTGAGGGATCAAGTAGGTCATCCTTCTTTGGCTATGGTGAACAAAACCACTGGTCAATCTATTCACCATGTTATTGTTGAATGTCAGGAGGTGATGCTCACTCTGTATGAGGGCCCTCCACTTATGATGAGAATATGTTTTGGAGTGAGAGTGAGGACATGGGATGTTGATATCGTATGATGAGGATGGAGAACATTGGAATCAACTTGGATGCATGCATATAATATATCTAGTGTTATATCGTGTTACTATTAACATGGCATGGCTAATATCAGTAGGAGACAATTCATATCACAATAACATAGAAGTTACCACATCTATAAGAGAGGATAGAATAATTGATTATTATTATCATTATAGATATGTATATTAACCTAGGATTTCTCAAGGACTCGGAGGGATATAATCTATGGAAGTGTAAACCTTTTTTAGAGTGAAAAACTTGAAGAACAAAAAATAAATTAGAGATTAATATGGATCTAAACTAGTTTAAAATATTTCAAAGTGTTTAACACATTATTCATTTACGTCAAAAATGTGTTACTCATTCAAACTTTAACATCTTCATCCAAATCTATTTATTTAACCACTACAAATTATATCTAAATTGAATACATTTCCCTAATTAATGCATACTAATTAAATAATTTATTTATATACAGTTATAATTTTATAAATAACTACAACTTATTAATACATTCATCATACAAATTAAATAATTTATATATATATATATATATGAATGTGAGATACAGCTATAGACCCGGGATCGGATTAAACTACCGAACCTTATTAGGAATTATTCTTAGTACCACATCTCAATCACCTTATATATATGTAGTTATAATTTTATAAGTAACTACAACTTATTAATACATTCATCGACCATTGTAACATACGAAGTGTAGTGAATTTAATAAATCTTTGATTATTTTATGGTATATGCATACCATTGCATATCATATTACTGAGTATAGTGTATTACAATTTTTATCCATTAAAACGACATATTTGAGTTGCTTATTCAATATTTTATTAAGAATTTTTATGAATGTCGGAATGAAAAATATATCTTGATGTCGTTGCCCTTTGAAAATTCTTAAGTAGATCTGACATTGGAGTCGATCCACCACCCAATCTGAGAATCTTGACAGATGAGCCTAGATGTTGTCAAGAAGGCCGTAGTGGGTTAGGACATTGCCTTTCAAGAAGATTCTCAAGAGTCATAATTAATCCATGTTGCATTTGACATGCCCAAAGTGGTCTTTCCATTGGATCTGTAATAGAATAGATAATGTATTTGTCTTTATCATCACTTAAAGTGGTATAGGAAGAATCTATATAAATATAACTCAAGTTTGAAGGATTCACAACATCACACAAGGAAGAAGAGGAATCCTCATGATCAACAATGTAGGAAATTCCTCATAAATTGCGAAGGAGGAAGGATTCTCAATAACGGTTGAAACAAACTTCTCATCATCACTCTCATCATGAGAAGTATGGTTAACAATGGAGGAAGCATATTCTCTAGCTAAATTAGACTGCTATGAGATATTGGAACTAATATAAGATATATTAATGGAGATACAAGTGAGAGACTCTTGTAGAATTTTTTCTAAACCATTAATAATATATTTTTCTTTCTTAAATTGGCAAAAATAAACTTATTAAAATATTTTGTTTTTCCTCCATCTCATCAAAGTTGGCGATTCAATATGCATTTGAGTTTTATATTTTACTATTACATAGAATTCATCTTGAATTTTACTAATTTATTTGGTGAGGGATAGAATTAGCCTACAAAGAATGGAGATAATTGTATCTTTGTCTTCCATTACAAATAATCTCACACAAAAGGAACAAAAGTGCAATCTAAGGTCCTCTATGAATTTGACAATCTTAGATATGGTTGCAAAAATAAGAGATTTACAGTGTGTGCAGATATACTTTAAGATATTGAGATGCTATGGAATATATTCTTGTAGCCTATTATTCATCTTACTACAGTATAAAAAAGATACCACATAAAATTGACTTCTATACCTCAATGAAGGGTATATTTAACACTTCAAAAAATGTTTCAAACCATGCATGCAAATAAAGGAAATCAAGATAATTTAAATACCCTAAAAAAAACTATATATGTGAACATTTAGTGCATCATCCCTGGAATTTGCATGAAGAATTTTCCAATAGAGAGTGAATATTACATTGATTCACCCATTTATGTTTTGATAGCGATATGGGTGAATGAATCACATCACTAAGCCATGATGCTATTGAGAGATCCCCACAGAATTCTCAACAACAAATCATTTAATGAATGACTTGGCGTCTAGGTAATTTGAGTTGCAAATCAATGATGTTCCTATAGAAATGGAAGGGTCATATTCAACACTAGGAAAGTGACTGCTAAACGAAAATTTCTACAGTAGAAGAGAAGTAGTTTTAACACCACAGAGATGTTGCGAAATAGAGAATCTTGTAGCATGATATATGGTTCATTCAGTCTTTATATCACCAGAGAATAGTTATCTTTAAATCCATGCAATTTGGATTTGTAGTGTGCAACACATAGTGCCTTGATGCTATGGAAATATTCCTTGGCTATGGATTTGTTGTATTTTCATATTCATATTATTTTGGATGTAGATCTCTTGTTGTAGTATGCTAAGCCATAGAATATTCAAAAGTCCCCTAGATTCACCTACTTTGAATTAAACAACACGAGGTGTTGTGAAGTGGATTATGATGGGGTATCACTCATAAAAGAAGTATCGTTGCTATGGTGATCCCTGGGATGTGTGTGTAGGAAAGAAGAGTAGTGAATTAACCCCCCAGGATATGGGTTTCGTCCTGTAAGAAAAATTTTCCTTCATGTTTTATCAATCTTTGATACCATGTGATATTTGGGTCAAAACCAAGTTGCATAACTAAGATTAGCATAGGCTACGGATTTGTGATGCAGTGGCTAAGGAATCACCCAAGAGAAAGATTTTGAAAAAGATAATGTGGATCAGGAATTGAAACACCATATTTGTATAATGGTATTGTTATATTAGTTAACCCATTATATTGCTCATTTGTCAAAGATCAATCAATAAATACAAATACAATGACCCGCTAGAGTGAGATTTGGTAAAGAAATCCATGTAATGGCATGCCATGATTGTCCCCTCAAAGAAATGAAATATAAATGAAAATAAATATAGCTAAATAATATTACCTTCATGTGTTCATAAAAGTGCATGGGTTATTAAGTACATCACCACATGAAAGTGCATTTATTTAATCGAAGTGCACGAGATAGGGGTGAGGGTCCTTTCTAGATAGGAGAGAAGATCAACATATGGCTCCCTAAATTGTTTATGTGCATCTAGAATAGAGGTAATAAAAGATCTAATATACCACATCACATGAAGAGTGTTTTTGAAAAGGGTGTGTTTTCCACATGTATTCATGGGGCCTTCAATAGGAAAACCATAAGGGAGGGAGTCTTCAATTCAATTTCCTTTGTCAACCAACTAGAGTTCGTCATTCATCCCAACAACCAAAATAGAAAAGAAGGATAATAATGGGAGCTTATCATCCCTTTCTTTGTGTGGAGTATCCATGCATGTTGAGGATTTACCTTTAATTATCCATAGACTAATCTAGTGATGATGAGCGATGGCCTAGAGGCTCGCTTGAACTCAAATTTCCTTTGAAATTGGTATGATGAGAAAGCCATGTCAAATAGTGATCTGTATTGGATCGTTACATTATTTTTCATGTACATTTGTACTTTTTGGGTGGAAAAATTAGAGGAATTGGCTTCTAGGGCCCATTTTAGTGGCAGGCCCCAGTTTGGAAATTCAGGTTTTAAAACCTTCCCAATCAATTTTGAGGCATCAAACAACATTTTTGGGGGTAAAACAATTGTAAGCATAGCTCTATCCCCATGAAGATGTTCTACACAAAGGGAAATTTCCAACAAATCACCTCAATTCGATCTCATATAAGGAATTTATGCCTCCCACAAGTTGACCTACCTTATTTACCACCATGGTATGAGTGGATCCCACTTCAACTCCCATTACTCACATATGTGGGGCTAGCCATATGTGGAATTTCAAGACGATTGTATAAGGTCAAAAATATTATCACTAATTGAGGGTTGGGGAAGAAAAAACCCTAACCCTAGATGACTATGGGGCTATGTTAAATACTGGACTATTAGGAGGAGAAAGGGTTCCATTATTTAACATTATGATTGTTGCATAGTTGAGAAAATCATATAGGAGTGTATTTGAGAGAATAACATAGGAGGAAAATATTTTGTAGAAGCCATTTAGGAATAAGTGTCAAAGGAAACTCCATAGTGAGTGCCTCTTTATTTATATTTTCATTTCATAATTGAATAAAAGAGAGACGGGCATATTCCTCTCATTCTAGCTAGGTTTTATGTTGTATTGCGTTTACGAGGAAAGGTATTGTGTTCATTTGTGTGGATGGTGTATTCTTTTATCTTTTCTTTCATTTTAATATTCAATTATTTTTCATAATCTGAGCAATAAGGTAGTGATAAAAAAATTGAATTTGAATGAAATGAACCTACATTAACAAAATATTTCATTCTAGTACAATATATGTTGTGATGAACTATTCCAATGCAGGAATATCCATGGTAATTTACAAATCATATTGGTATCAGATAATTTTTCATTCGGGTATTTGTGAAAGTTTGTAGGATCCAAGAATTATCTTAAGAATGAGTCTACATAATCCTAGCCATGGAAAATGAGTTTGTTCATGAAAATCCTCAGGATACAACGAAAGAGAAAGAAATATAAAGTTTATGATATCTCTCGCAACATGGCTCTCTTAATGGTAGATATAAAAAACAAATTTGGACCTTTCGGAGAGGTCAGTGACTCCAACTCATAATTTTTATCTGATGAGAAACTAGGAGATAGTGAAGACCTAGAAAATGAGTCAAGAAAAGATACTAACAAAGAGAAACCAAGTTCTAGTGACATCACTCCTTAACAACCTTTTTATATAATGGAAGAGGAAGTGGACATTGAACCCTACTGATGTGAGAATGATGTTATTAAGCTGAATCATTCATTGCAATAGTTAGAAGTGTATTTTAGTGTCCATAATATATATGAAAAGTATAAAAATTAATTTTCCTGACCCAAAATAGAGGGCCATGCACTAACCTGGTGGGAAAGACACACTGACACACTTAGTCAAGAGGGTGATCCAATAGTAACTTACTAACTAAGTGGGAGGATTTTAAAACCCTAATTAAGTCCTAGTTCTACCCTATTGGTTATGTACAGGACCAATGGATGTATTGAACTCGCGTCAAGTAGAGGCAAGGGCAGAGTGTGAAATAGTACACCATAGAATTTAGGAATATGTTGATCATGTTGGGTATCTCTCCCAAGAACTTAAATGTACTAATCAATAATATGGGGGATATACACAATAATTTGTGAATGAAAGTGATTCTCTTCAAACCAAAAACCATTGATGAGGCTTGTGTTCAAGCATATTATATGGAGAACATAAGCCATGAGGAAGGAAAACCAACTGGTTCTAAATAGAAAGACCACCAAAATCATTCCAAGAAGGGGAATAATAAGTGGAAAGGAAAACTCAAGAATATAACATCCACTTCACATTAGTTCAAGGATGCAAACAACCATTGTAATATTGATGGTATCATACAAGACAAGTGTTGGAAGGCACATCTAGGTTTGAGTCCAAAGAACCATAAGAAATATTCCAAGAAGAATAACTTTATAGGAAATGATTTAGGAAACCAAGTAGAGAGAAGCTCAAATGTGGATGAGAATATTATTTTCACTTTAGTGAAAAAGGAGGTGAATCTGAGTAGCCTTCATCTCAAGGAAGAGAAAGAAATGAAAAAAATCTTCCATCTTAATATCTAGGTCAAAAACACTGAGGTATATTCTTTATTCAATTCAGGCTCACAGGTCAACCTTATAGTAGATGATTTATTCTACAATATTGAGTTGGAGGATCATGATCATCTAATCCCATATCCATTGGGATGGGTGAATAAGGATGCATATATCAAAGTCACTAAATAGTGTAATATCAAGTTTTCTATAAGTGAAATTTTTATTAATAAATTCAAGTTAGATGTAGTACCCCTTTTATGTGTTTCATGTAGTATTTCAAAGCCTCTACATGTATATGAGATATGTGATATTTATACGTAGAGAAAACTAGTACCTCCTGATCAAGGATGAGAAGTCTTGCATCATCAATGCACACAATTACTTGTCAAAGATCTCTCTAGTAAGTGCTAACCAAACAAAAAAATTAATCAGTTCTAGTAAAAAGTATGTATTGTTTTTCTTAAGAGAAAATCAGGTAGGGGAGGAATAGGTAAGAATAAAGAAATCCATAAAGGGATGTACAAAGTTACAACAAAAAAAATAGTTGGAGAAGTTGTTGAAGGTATAAAAAGGAGTGTTCTAAGAAACTAAAATGTTACCACCTAAGAGGGAAGTGGAGTATGAGATATAGATGTTTCCTGACTCCCCATTACAAAATATCGGGTTGTATAGACAATCTATTTTGGAAGAAGATGAAGTGAAGAAATAGTTCCAAAAACTACTAGAGAAGGTAGTAATTTGACCAAGTACTTCACCTATCATCATAATACCCAATAAGGATGGGACTTATCAAATGGATATCAATTACAAATATTTGAATAAGATCACACGCAAGAATCAATACCCTTTTCCCATGATTAATGATTTGTTAGATCAATTGGAACATGTCAAGTACTTCACCTAGTTGGATCTCAAATCAAGATACTACTAGGCACATGTTAAAGAATAAGACACCTAAAAGACTACATTCAATATAAGGAAAGGTATATATGAATGGTTTTTCATGCCTTTTGGTTTGTGTAATGCATCGACCACATTTATGTGATTGATGAATGATGTATCACGTCCCTATTTAGATTAATTTCTAATAATGTATTTGGATGACATATTGATTTATATCTCTACCTAGGAGGAGCACATCTCACATCTTATGTAGGTTTTAGAGACTTTGAAAAAACATCGTCTAGTAGATAACCTCAAGAAATGTGATCTTTCTTAGTATTCATTGTTGTATTTGGGATATGTTATCGATGGAGGACAACTTAAGATACATCCCACAAATATGGTGGCCATCATGAAGTGGTCAATTCCTACTAATATCATTGAAGTTAGTAGATTTGTTGGTGAAACATAGTACCTAGAAAATTTCATAGCATTCTTTTTAGCGGTAGATATTTCACTCCATGTTATGATAGCCAATGGTAAGAGTTTCCAGTGGGGAAATAGTTGGCATAAATATTTCAACGAGATTAAATGAAAGATAAGTCAAGAACTAGTTCCTGCATTGTCTAACTTACATAATCCTTTTGAAGTGGAGATAGATGCAAGTGGGTATTTTATGGGATCAATTTTGATGCAAGGAGGTAGGTTGATATCCTATTATTTTGAGATGTTTCATGGGGAAGTTTTGAGGTACTCTATAGCGGATAAGGAACTCCAAACCCTAGTTCAAGTTTTTATGAAGTGGAAGAACTATATGATGGGAAAGGAAACCATTATTCTAACTGATCACGAACAACTTCAGTATTTGCAAGTCTAGAGTAAGCTTTAGAAAACCACACATTATAATTGGAAGGGGTTTTTGGAACAATTCCATCTAGTCATCAAATATAGGAAGTTGAAAACCAATACTTTGGTAGACATGTTTTCCATGCCATCCACATCTAGTATTACATCTTTCAGAAATCTACGCACATGGATTTATTTACCCATGATGCAGAAAAATAGGCATATGCAAAATATGAGAACTTTAAATAGGTGTTTCAACATATATAGGGCCAAATTCATATAAAAGAAGGTGATGGTAACAATTCTTATAATCTCTAGAATGTGTTTCTCTACAAGATAAACAATCTCTATGTTCCTAAAGGTGAAATATTTCAGTTTATCAAAGACGCTCATACCTCCAAGATTACAGGAAATTTTGGTGTTGGAAAGATGGTTTCTAACTTACAAAGGCATGTGTATTGGCATAGAATGCAACAAGATGTAGCTTAATATATTAGAAAATGTATAATTTCTTATACTAGAAAGTCCGATAATATAAATCAAGGTCTATACCATCCCTTACATGTACCCTCTCAACATTGGAAAAGAATTTCCATGAATTTTATGGGTTGTTTTCCAAAAAGCAGGAAGGGACATGACTATACTTTTGTGGCAGTTGATAGATTTAGCAAGATGTGCATTCACATGCTTTGAAAAAATACCAACAAAGGACAATAATTAGAAAACATGTTCTTTGAACAGGGATCGATACACTTTTGGATACCAAGGAGCATCAACTTAGATAGGGATACAATGTTTCTCAATTGTGCTATTTGGCCTACACTTCTAGAAAATATGAACACTAAGTTCAAGTGATCTACAACATTCCATCCATAAATAGATGGGAAAAATAAGTAACTAACATGAATTTGGTAGAACTTTTAAGGGGTTACTATCAAAATCATATGAAAGACTAAGATGAAAAATTGATCTACACTCAACACCCTTATAACAATGCAATTCATACTTTTACCAATAAGTCCCCTTTTGAAACTTGTTTTGGGTATTTTACACCTTCACCCTTGGATGTTTTCTATGGACAACAAGGAGGAGCGAGGCAAGACATAATAGGAGAATCATTTAAAGTGGAGATTTTTTTTTTAAATATCAGAAAGATCCACTTACAAGTACAATAGACACTGAATAATTGACAAGAAAAGTACATGACCCACCATGATCAATATATAAGAGAGAAATCATTCAGAGTTGGAGAAAGAGTTTGGTTACAGTTGAATAAGGAAACACTATAGGGTCCAATTAAGAATATTAAGACTATGTAGTATGGTCATTTTAAAGTATTGGAGAATGTGGGTGATAACGCCTATAGACTCAGTCTACCCCCATACATGTGCATTTACTCAGTAGTGAATTCAGATAATTTGAAACTCTATGAGACTTCCATGTTGAATCAAGAAACTAAGGAGAAGGTCCTACCTACCATAGAGGACATAGCACGAGAATCCTAGGAAGAGTTGACAAAATATAACCTTTTGCATGAGAATTTTAAAATCGTAATTGTGGGGAGAAGGTATAGGAAGCATTTCCTCACCTCATTTAGTAAAATATATTGGGGACCAAAAGCCTCCTTAAATGGGGAGGTATGATTTGGATTAGATCATTATATAATTTTTCATCTATATGTTGGACACACCTACCACACTTAGAGGGGGGGTGAATGAATGTGGGGCTCTTTTTCCCAAAACTTCCCTCTTACACAAATACCATTAGTTAGTATTCAACATTTACTCGTTACTCATTGTTGTCATTTATAATTAGTTAGATGTGAACATGTATCAGAAGCATATATCATCAATATATCATCAACAAGTCATCATCATAAGGATCAAAAAGATTACAATATGTATGTACAAATTTCTTTTTATTATGGACAACAATCCGTGGTTTTTCAGCAACAACTCAATAGAGTACAACTCTACAAGAGCACCAGCTCTATATGCAAGACTCGTCTTACATTCTCATCATCAATTGAGATGAGGCAACAATCCTCAACATATATCAATCTGTCAATAGGTACACGCCCTGTCAGTAGTGAATCCCTCATGTGTACACGCCCTGGATCACTACAACCAACATATGCACATGGCCAGTGTATACAAAAACCTACGTGTACCTTCTGAGCTTCTTTGGGTTTGTCCTTCAATACCAACTCAGATCCTCTGCAACCAATATATCATTCTCTTTTGTCTCTAATTGTCCAATCTGACCACCAGCCAGTCACAACATATCCAAACTTTCCAATAGTTTACTCATTCTCCATAATCAATCAATATGAATGATATCTCAATCATGTATAAACAACTAGTATATCATGTCACCACTGAATCACAAGATTACTTCTCACTCCATCAACGAAATCAACCAAACTGAACCACATCATATAATCCATACCAAGAATTCCCTAAGAATTCATGACACATCAAACAATATTATCCATTAAGACAATAATGTAACTATACCAGTGTCTCAGTGATAGATCTGAGCCCATAGAATGCAGATCTGGAACCTACCTCATCATCCAAGAGCTTGGAACCAGCTCAAAGAAAATTCTTAATCATTGCATCCACTATACATGCCCTATCCTCATACAACCCACATGTGTACGCTCCTTGGCCCATTACAACCCGCATACACCTAAAAAACTAGGGTTTCTGAAGCTCCGATAATTTTTCCATCAAGATACCTGATATTGCCGAAACTTTTATGTGTCCATGATATCCTCCTCAGGCTCGCTTTCTTAGAATAGATCTTCAATCATGCTCAAGAGATACACACCAAAGATTCTCTCACAAGAAGCTCTCCATCAATACTCCAAAAGATATTCTCATAAGAATATCTCCACTGATCCACAAAAAGGATGTTTTGCAAGAGACCATTGCTATCTTATTTAAACTTTCATCCTTTAGGTCACTTAACCCATTTCTAGGTTACTTAACCTATTTTCCTTATTTTAGGGTTAACCACTTTCCATAAATAGAAAATTCTTCAATACTTTATCATTTAAATATTCCTTCTTGATTTTGTCACTTCTCCTTATTATTTAAATAATGATTTCTTCTTTTAGGTCACTTTGACTTCTTTGATCTTGGGGGATTCAATCCTTCATATGGGGGTCCTCCAACTTCGTAAAGCCATAACTCTCAAACCGTGAGGAGTTATGTGACATTCCACATACCACCGGAAATGGCATGACAAGAACTATCCATCTAGAATAGTTTCACCAACAACTTCATTGATCTTCATCTCATTATTCCACATACAAGCATGGTTCCTCCAAGCATTCTTCTAGGATAACTCAATCCGCAAAGCGTCTTCCCATGAGGGCTTTCACCATAAGGGGACCACTTTGGATTTCATCCATGTGTGCACCTTATCAATCATGATAAGACAATAATGATTCATCTTTGCATAAATCCACCACTGGATCATATACATCAACTATGCATAATATAAAGAATCCATCTTCATCAAGTATCAATGACAACTCATTGATCCATATTCATCTATGTATCTTGATCCATATTTATCGATTGGTTTTCACTTGACATCTATCACTCTCATCAAGGATAATACATATACATTATTCATCAATCATAAATCAATCAATCTTTTGACATCAATCAATCACTTGACATCAATCAATAAAACCATTGGCATCAACGACAACATGATCCAACAATCTCCCCCATTGGCATTGATGGAAATACCAACATTGATGTCAACACCAATTACCAATTATTGATGTGAACATGTAGATAAGGCATGCTCTACATCAATAGTCATCAAACATATCAATGTGACTATCTCTCCCCATTACTAAACATCAATCACATCAATGTGACCGTTTCTCCCCCTTTGACATCAATGGAAAAGGGCCATTCTCCTCTTGGGGTTGTTTCCCTTGCTTGAACTCTCCTTGGGTTTCTCCCCCTACTTGAAATGTCCTCGGGGATGCTCCCCCTATCTGAATGCCTTTGATCTTTTTTTAAATATAAGGCTCTTTTCTAGGTATGCATCTAATAAATATCTCCTCCTAGAATCATGGGAAGAAGAATGACTCCCCCTAAGGGTATGTCTCCCCCTATCTTCTCTGCAAGATGAAAAATATCCTACCATATAATGATCATTGGAACTTTCCATGCATCAAACTCATGCTATACCAAGCATCATGAAGAAAAATGTATGTCAACAATGAAATATAGAATCATGAGAAAAATATCAATCAAGTACATCATGTACAACATATATGTGCATTAAACATGTATGTCAACATATATCATCCATGTAATGTATCCACCATATTCCAACATGTGCATCTACTAATATGCCAACATGTGCATCTACCAATATGCCAACCATGTGCATCTATGAGTGTCCCATCATGCATCATCATTTGCACCAAGCAAGTATATCAACCATGCATCAACAAGCTATGCCTCCCCAATGATATACAACATGACTATCAATTCAACTCACCAACTACATGTCTTAATATGTAGCCCAACCACATGCAAAATGCATGCACCATGATATCCAACATATGCTTCCAATAATACATCATAAGGTATATCAATGAAACTCAAATATGTGTCAACCATGTACCCCAACAGATCAACATCAATCCATACTCATGGGTTAGTGTCATGCACCCAATATTTATTTTACATCGTCACCTTACATTATCTAACATAGAACCATGAAAACCTACAGCAAACAGTGCCAAAACCTGCAATTAACAATGTTATACTCTGCAACACCGAGTTATACCAACATATCAAGCTGCAATCCATGTGCATTTCCTTTTTCCCAAGGCTTTACCACATATATGCATTCTGTTGCACAACATCTCGCGTATGTACGTGACCTATACAAGGTCAACCTGTGTATGTATGCAACTGATACCACTGTCACCTGCGTATGCCTCAGTAGATGACACTTTTGAACTTCCCTTCAGTCTTTCATTCTGTTATGGATGTTCTATCTTCTTCACCCACTTCTGTAGATGTCCTCGCTCCTCAGAACTTGATCTCTGAGCATTCATCTTTTCAAAGATGTCTCCCTTCCTTACTTCATTCCTTCTTCTAGCTATGCTATTTGAAGTCCTCATCATGGACATTCTTCTTGTATTCCAACACTCCTGGGATTTGTGGCCAAATCCACTACAGTTGTAGCATCTAATGGTGTTACAGTGAATAACAATGTGTCCTACTTGATCACATATCCAACACTTCATGGTGTTATAAAATATTCCATTATATCTCCTTTCATAAGGTCTACATCCATTACATGAATAACAATTCCCATGAAAAATACTTTCATACCTTTACTTTGGTGTCCCAAGAATAGATTCTTGATGTCTTCCTTGTTTTTTTCTTTTGAAATTTTCTTTTCCTTGTGTAGATGGTTGTTTTGCAACATTGTCTTCATCATTTGATAGACTTACCTTATGTTTCTTTGAGGTTCTTGCTTCAAAATGTGTAGCTTCCTTTTTGTATCCAAGACCTGATTTATCATATGGTGATCTTTGACTTGTTATTCAATGAAACTGATCCACCAATGGTTGCCTTCCAAATATCTTCTCCCATTTCCTTCAAATGTATTCTCATATCTATTATCCAAGTAGAATAGTTTTCCTCATCAAGGATTGGAACTTCATCATCCATTTGTGTGTCTATGGATCTCCTTCAAGCTTGTTAAGGCTTGTAGTGAAGGCGTTCTCTAATACCAATTGTTGGACAAACCTACCATACTTAGAGGGGGGTGAATGAGTGTGGGGCTCTTTTTCCCAAAACTTCCCTCTTACACAAAACTCATTAGTTAGTATTCAACATTTACTCATTACTCATTTCTGTCATTTATAATCAGTTAGATGTGAACATATATCAACAACATATACCATCAACAAGTTATCATCATGAGGAACACAAAGAACACAAGATGTATGTACTATTTTTTTTTATTATGGACAACAATCCGGGGGTTTTCAGCGACAACTCAATAGAGTACAAATCTACAAGAGCACCATCTCTATATGCAAGACTCAACATACATTCTCAACATTAACTGGGATGAGGCAACAATCCTCAACAGATATAAATCTATCAACAGGTATGCACCCTATCAGTAGTGTAGCCCGCATGTGTACGCACCCTAGATCACTATAGCCCGTGTATGCACACGACCAATGTATACATCAACCTGCATATACCTTCTAAGCTTCTTAGGGTTTGTCCTTCAAGACCAACTCAGATTCTCTGCAACCAATATATCATTCTCTTTTGTCTTTGATTGTCCAATCTGACCACTAGCCAGTCACAACATATCCAAACTTTCCAATAGTCTACTCATGCTCCACAATCAATCAATATGAATGCTATCTCAATCATGTATAAACAACTACTATATCATGTCACCATTGAATCACAAGAGTACTTCTCACTACATCAACCAAATCAACCAAAATGAACCACATCATAGAATCCATACCAATAATTCCCTAAGAATTCATGACACATCAAACAATAGTATCCATTAAGACAATAATGTAACCATACCAGTGTCTCAGTGATAGATATGAGCCCATAGAATGCGGATCTGGAACCTGCCTCATCATCCAAGAGCTTGGCACCATCTCAAACACAAGTCTTCATTATTCCATCCATTGTATGTGCCATGTCCTCATACAGCCCATGTGTGTACACTCTGTGGCCCATTACAACCCACATACACCTCAGAAACTAGGGTTTCTAAAGCTTCGATAATTTTGTCATCAAGATCTCCGATATTGCCCAAACTTTGATGCGTCCATGAGATCCTCCTCATGCTCTCTTTCTTAGAATAGATCTTCGATCATGCTCAAGAGATCCACACCAAATATGCTCTCACAAGAAGCTCTCCATCAATACTCCAAAAGATATTCTCACAAGAAGCTTTGCACTGATCCACATAAAGGATGTTTTGCAAGAGACCATTGTTATCTTATTTATACTTTCATCCTTTAGGTCACTTAACCCATTTCTAGGTCACTTAACCCATTTCTAGGTTACTTAATCTATTTTCTTTATTTTAGGGTTAACCACTTTCCATAAATAGAAAGTTCTTCAATAATTTATCATTTGAATATTCCTTCTTGATTTTGTCACTTCTCTTTATTATTTAAATAATGATTTCTTCTTTTAGGTCACTTTGACTTCTTTGATCTTGGGGGCTTCAAGCCTTCATATGGGGGTCCTCCAACTTCGTAAAGCCATAACTCTCAAACCGTGAGGAGTTATGTGACATTCCACATACCACCGGAAATGGCATGACAAACACTATCCATCTAGGATAGTTTCACCAACAACTTCATTGATCTTCATCTCATTATTCCACATACAAGAATGGGTCCTCCAACCATTCTTCTAGGATAACTCAATCCTCAAAGCGTCTTCCCGTGAGGGCTTTCACCATAAGGGGACCACTTTGGAGTTCATCCATTTGTGCACCTAATCAATCATGATAAGACAATAATGATTCATCTTTGCATCAAACAACCATTGGATCATACATCAACTATGCATAATATAAAGAATCCATCTTCATCATGTATCAATGACAACTCATTGATCCATCTTCATCGATTGGTTTCCACTTGACATCTATCATTCTCATCAAGGATAATACATATACATTATTCATCAATGATCAATCAATCAATCTTTTGACATCAATCGATCAAACCATTGGCATCAATGACAACATGATCCAACACTATATTGGTACATTTTGGGTAGAAAGAATTTAAGGAATTCACTTGCAAGGCCCATTTTAGTAGCAACACCCAGTTTGAAAATGTTGTGGTATACAACGTTCTTCATCCATTTTGAGGAATCAAACATAGTTTTTTTTTTTTTAGGGGGGGGGGGGGGGGGGGGGATT
>ML784509.1:927437-946907 GCA_009831015.1 Picea engelmannii
TCACTCAAATGTGCAGGCCACCTCGGCTCTGATACCAAATTAAAATTGGAAGAATTAATTCACACAACACAAAACGTTTTCCATTCCTTAACAAACAAATGGAGGTTACATATATAGCATGCAGATCACTGACTTAAGTGGATTTGATTAGCTAATAATAGTAAACCTAGAAAACTCACAGTTACAACAGTCTCGTTGAAACTCACTATTACAACAGTAATAGTTAACCTAGAAACTAACTATTACAACAACTATAAGCATTATCTCTAACACCATTTTGGGCTCTCTTCTCTGGACCACTTTCTGAAAGCCCATAGAGCTAAACTATCTATAACCAGATATTCATTATGAACGTTCCTCTTCTTAAGCACAGATTCAGACAGTACAGCAGCCAGGTTTGCCTCTTCTTCGCCCATATCGAAAGTAGTAGATCGAACCCATTCCTCTGCAATCCGAGTTGCGCTGCCCGTTCCTGTTTCGCCCACAGAAAAACAAAAATAAACCCCTCCTGCTACGTTGACACTTGGGTATTCGTTTTGGCGGGATATCCTTGTGTTTTGGCTACATTAGGCCAGAAGGGCGCCTTGGAATTCATTCTGAGGTGACTTCGGCCAAGTATTCATATAAATTAGAGCACAAAGAGAAGTTGCAATCTGTGGATGTGTGAGAGGAGGCCATAGAAGTGTGCGCGGATGAGGAGCTGTAGAAAAGAAGAGGAACGCCCAGTTTCTGAGATGCTGACAAGTTAAGTGTTGTTTGTGTGCGAAGGAGACCAGCCAACAATCTAGCAGAGCGTCGTGTTGAGTTGCTGCTGTGCGCGAAGGAATTCTGAACTCTTTAAAGTATTTGAGAACATCATTTTTCTTTCAACCTCGTTCTATCGTCAATGAATATAATAAAATAAGAAGACCCCTAGGTGATCTAGCTTGCATTGGCTTCTGCACTAATTCAATCAAATTTCTTCAGTGTCTTTCATGTCTTACTTGATGTCGTGAACTAAGGCTTCAAGAGTGATTGATTTAATTTTAGTTCCAGTCACAATTTCCCAAACTTATTTGATTCATTTAAAGAGCAATCTGTTATAATTGACATAACCAAGTAGAAAAATAAAAAAGAGCAATTTCCAAAACTTATTTGATTCATTTAGAATACAATCTGTTATATTTGACATTGCCCAGTAGAAAAATAAAAAAGAATAATTTATCTACAATAGCAATTAGTTCACAATAAACAAAACAATCCATCACTTCACAACTCTTTTATACTCTTCTGAACATCTTCCTCATAGCCTTTCACACCAAGATCTAATACCAAAACATAAATTTAAACACATGTCAATTAAATATAATACATAAATAAATTATTCTCTATTTCATACTATTGAACTTGAATTATATATGAGTTCTATCAAATGTGTGCCTACTTCAATATCATTGATACTTTATTAATTTGCCAAAAATTACATTTCTTCATTTATTTCTAACAAGTAATGCATAAAGTAATGCATAAGTATCAAGCCAAGTCTTCACAAGGAATCCCAATAAACTTTGATAATCAATAAACACAGGATGCTTCATTTATTTCTAACAAGTAATGTATAAGTATCAACATTTGCATTTGTTAGAAGCCAAGTCTTCACAAGGAGTCCCAATAAACTTTGATAATCAATAAACACAGGATGCTTGAGGTGACATATCAAGGAGTCCCAATAAACTTTGATAATCAATAAACACAGGATGCTTGAGGTGACATATCAATTTGAGAAGAAAATAAATTATGTATAGTAACATAGATTCATTTTGATCTTTAATTTATCAATTTTTTTTTGAAAAAATATTGAAATTTATTAAATTTAAAAAAAAACATTGTTTTCATAATGGTATGAATTTTCTTTTTAATATATTAAAGTTTTGCATTTTTTTAAACAAAATAAATTATATATATATATATATATATATATATATATATATATATATATATATATATATATATAATATGAAAATATATTATTATTACATCCATGACATACGGCACATCTTCGTCTAGTTAAACTTAAGCAACATTATTTTTCTATTTAATATAATTACATTAAAATGATTAAATTGGCCTGAAGACGAGTAATGACATCCTCGGGCACTGTGGCGGTGAGTAATGTCATCCTCGGGCATTGTGGCGACAGAAGATCATACACAAGTAGGCCTGGAATTTGATGTCCCATAGGATGTTTTTTGGTTTTTACCGGTTTAAAAAATTTACTGGTATAAAAAATCTCAACCCGTCATAAATTTTAGGTGATTAGTTTATTATAGTGTGTTACCTACCTAGGCCTCACACTGAAGAGGAGTTGGCAAAGTTTTGTTCGAAGATTAAATATAACAATAAACAAAATTTAATTAGTTTCAGACTCTCTATACTTGAAATTTAATTAATTCCTAGTCCTAGTTCACATAAAGTGTTAGTAGTTGATTGAATATTCATTCACTGATAGACAATTTGACACTCATGAATTTGGGTAAAACTAAAATGACGGACATGAAAAACAAATGACCGTCATCAAAATTTCACTTGACAGGTAAGATAAATTTGAAATTCCATTTCTGTACACAAGCACTTCATATCTCTCATCATGATGCAATCATATTCAACACCATCCAAAACTTACTACACAATTAGTACTAACACATAACATTAATATCTTGTTGGTATTTAACTGCTGAAAGTAGGAACAAATGATAGAGATATTAAATATTGTATTGTTCTTCTTAACATGAGATGGGTATGGAACCATTTGGAGCAATGCATTTATTTGTAACTCGACTCTTAAGTGAGTGGTGAATTTAAATCCCATAGCAGTATATATAATTGAAAGGACATATTGAAATTTGAAAGTCCTGTGGTAAATAATTGGCATATTTGTTTGGCTGGTGAGATTAATAAAAGCAATATACAATTTTAGTGGTTTTACCCTTGCTAGTTGACTAGTTAAGATTATGAATTCATAAACCCTGAAGTAGTGAATCATCATTTTCCACTACGTACTTGCAAGGTTGAATTACCTTACATACGGATTTCCTCTTGTATGGACACATAAGTCACAACTCTTAGAGTTAGATTTAATTTTTTTGGTTAAAAATCTAGAATGAGCCTTTAAGGGGTTTGCTTGCGTTTATTATTCGTTGACTCCATATTAATTTGTCCTTTGACTAAAAATATTTGCATAATATCTATTGTTGGAACTAGGGAACTAAAAACATTGTTTTTTATATAATAAAAAATACCATATATGTGGAGGTCTTATTGCTAGCTTCACTATTCCCAATGATTGATATGTTAGCATGTCCAAAGTTTTTGATCATATACAGTCTTTCTGAGTTTTTATTTTTTTCTTGAAATGTTTGGATATCCAAAGTTTTGAAGATAAAGAGTTAGTTTTTTATTAGTTGACTTCATATTAGTTTGTCCTTTGAATAATTTTTTTTTTTACATAGCCTCTATTGTTCGAATTATTGTTACTAATTTTTTTAGGTAGGTTATGTGTCGAACATTGGCCTTATGTCGTTCCCCATTGGCAGGCGAGTTTGAGTTTTGTGTTTAGCTTCACTTGCTATTTGCAGTTTGGAGGTGGGAAATTTGACTATTGGGGATGCCTAAGTCGAAATCCTCTTGCAGAACATCTTTGTATGTGAGGAGAAAATACGATTTCCTTTTCATATGCGTCACTGTGGTTGTGATGGAAGTAGGTTAATTGTCGAACATTGGCATTCAAGAACGAGACGAAGGCAACATTACAATCCTTCTTCTTTGGTCGTAGTAATCACATATAAAGATGGTCTGCAGGAGGATTTTGATCACTCCTAGTATTGAAAAATACCAACCGTGAAAACCACACCTTTCTTAATTGCTTGCACAGTGGCAGGCCTTTGGATGGTCCTGGCAGATTTGAATGTTTACTTGATAGGTCTCACAACCTGAAATGTTTGTTAAAAGATGTGTTACAATACATTTTCCTCTGAATGTTTTGATGCAATCTTGTGTGCAGTGAATTTGGGCAATATTGTTCTTCACCGACGTTCTTGGTCGGTTGGTTGGTGCTTGCTTCTTGGTTCGTTGGATGTTGATTATTGTTGTTTGATTCAACTTTGCAGGTTTGAGGTCCTGCAGCTGCAATTGGGCCTTTTGGTGCTTCTTAACTAGGTTGTTATTTGTTGCTTTCTCTTGTTTGCTTCAAATTTTCAATGTTGGGGTACTGCATCTACAGTTGGATCTGTTGTTACATGGTTTTACAGTTGGCTCCCCCAAAAATACTATTAAGATAAAATATTATGCAAAATTTTGTAGTGGATGTAAACAACATCTCTTTTAACTTGAACCAAAGTTTGTCGAGCTCCAACTATATTTCATAGCTGACAATGTTTCTTCCACAGTTAATGTCTTTCTATTGCTTCATAAGTGTTGTTGTCTGAGCGATAAAGTTCTTCTCTCCCTTTCTTTTTCCTCTTGTAAACTTGTTTGTTTTTCCCTTTTGTTCTTCCCCTATATTATGCGTTTCTGGTTCTATACTTTGTCACGTTTATGTGGCCACGGGTTCCCGGGGTGGCCAATTGACAAATCGTCATCTCCATCTATATCTTCACATCACGAGTATGACCCACCGTCGTTCGTTTTCATACTTAGCCAATTTCTTCTAAACTTGTTTGTTTTTCCCTTTTCTTCTTACCCTCTATTATGTGTTTTTGGTTCTATACTTTGTCATGTTTCTGTGCTCGTGGGTTCCCGGTGTGGCAAAATGACAAATCATCATCTCCATTTATATCTTCACATCATGAGTTTGACTAACCGTCATTTGCTTGCATACTTAGCCAATTTTATGAACCCGGGTTCGTGGATAGGTGCTATCGAACTCTAGTAACCCGTATTCAGGGTATACATCTTGCACCCAAAACTTCTGTGCTCTACAATTTGACCCCAGACTCCTCAAACTCACAAGTCTGAATCTACCTACGATGACTCTGTCTATCCAACCTGCCTTTCCATACTTAGTCGAGTCTTCAAATTTTTGAAGGCTCACGCACTCTCGGGTTCAGAAAAACTTGAAATCCTTTTTCGCTCCCCTCCATCCTCGCCACCTTTCGCCCTTCCCAATGCACATTAATTATGCTTTTACTAGTGAAAACCCACCAGACAGGTTCAAAAATATTGACTTTAATAAGTGGAAATCTTGAGGACATCTCCCATTAAAATGCATAAAGAGGCAAACATTATGAGATCTGATAAAAAAAATTGTGTCCATTTTGAATTTGCAAAAAGTGTTGGATATTTTAGTTTTTTAAAGGCATCATCATAGTAAAAGTGAAATGTTGTACTACCATGTTTCCACCCATGAACGTGGCATCCACAGAGGTATTCACGTCATGTCCCTCTTTAATATTGTGCATATGTTATAGGTTGTCATATTTGAGAATTTTCTTGCATATGGGAATGTTAACTTGTGCTATTAGTGACTATTCTGCACACATATTCGAAAATATTGGCATTAATAAGTGAAAAGATTGAGGGCATATTCCATTAAAATGAATTGAACCAAAATATACAGAAGATTATACTATCATCCTCTAGCATTGATTTTAAATACATATTCCCATTTCTCTCTATCATCGAAGAGTTGGGCTTTAAGGTGCCTTCGTTGTAATGTTCCTGGTCATGGACATGTGAGACAAATTAGAGATGCCATTTAGGCCCAATTGAAAGATGAGGGAATGGTTTTATGTGACGTCAACTTTGAGCGAAAAAAAACTCTGTTAGCTAACAGAAACTCAGACACACACACAAAAAAAAATCAAGTATCTTGTGATTGGTGTTCTCCCTGTATTCGATGCTTTGGTTGGTTGAAAGCCATGCCTGAAGATTTGTGTGATGATATTCTTTGTTTTCTTACTGGGAGTTGGAAGGGACTTTCAGGTCACCTGCAAAATGCTCCTTCGTTGAAGTATATAGTTTCATCCAACAACACATATTTGGCAAGTGTATCAAATTTTGTAGACCACACAAGAATTTATCTTTCGTCAGAGGAGTTGAACATACCATGGCTTGTAAAATGGTCTGTAATATTCGGAAATGACGCGAAATATTACTCCATTCACGAATATACTCAGAAGGAAATTATAAATTTGGATCGTCGGGAGTATGAAAAACTATATGGGTGGTTGAATCCGACACCCTACAATTACAGAAGTTTCTATTTCAAAGTTTGTTGAGCTACTTCTGGGTGTGGTAACAAACTTGATAGAAAGTCATATTCTTTGTCAAAGTTTGTTCATCGTCCTCTGGATGTAGTAACAGACTCCACATACAATCAAATTTCTATCGCTGCTGCAAATTTTTTTCCATTATTCCTATGCATTTGATTGCATCTGGGTCGATGAGCTTGCCTCTCTTTGCACGAATATTATCCTCCTATTTGAAGGTGGGTATATAACCAGGGAACGATGCTCTCAAAAATTTCTAATGCCTGTATCGACATGTAACTGGGAAACGTTAATGGGAAGGAATTTTGGATTATGGACTTTGCAATATTTTCTGAGGATTACTTTATACTACCACCTTCTGCAAGAAGTTTCACGTGTTCAGGTAGTGATTTGGTTTTTGAAAATCACCTTTTACTACCACCTTCATGTAATTATTTTATTTCATTCTTTAGAAGAGACCTTAATTTAGTGGTGTATTCCAGAGATGTTTCCACCTAATATCAATCTTCCTGTTGTTTTCCTTCATTTGAATAAGGAAAATGCATTTCTTCTGTTGCAGTTGATCTGATATTTGAAAACAAAAAAATGCTCGAACAATACAATTTTTATTTTTTTAAATATAGAACAATGTATTTTTTAAACAAACAGATGTTCGAAAAGTTTTAGGCGTTGTTTGAGATTCACGTCCTTCAAGGATGTTAATTAATCACACACTTAATATTGCTTGTGCCAACACAATTGAGTCGTCGTCCACCAAGGAAATTGCATTAACACTGCAATGTCAGATAATAGATGTTTGACATGTACCTAAGGTCAAGGTCATTATCACACATGACACCCAACGTACAAATATTTATGGAATCAAAGCAACATTGTAGTTGTCGTGACAAAGAAACACTAAAGTCGATGTTCTTTGCAGTTCTGACAATCCTGCGGTCTAATGCTTTGACAATGACAACCCTACTTGCTCACCGCATTGTCACACTGCAGTCAATAACACTGTTCCCATTTCCACCGCCAATGTCAATTTTGGAAGCCAAAGCTATCTAGAGCCTGGGATCACCGCCAGTGTGGATGCCTGAAGGTGAAACTACCTGGAGCTTGGGATCACGACTTCTTACACTTGACATTAGTATTCGTAGTGATCAAAAGTTGATTGTATGTCAAGTCTGTTGCTGCATCCATAGGTCACTCAACACTCTTTGACACAGAAACTGGTTGTCTGTCAAGTTTGTTACAACTTTGGCATAAAACGTTTTGTAACTTTAGAATGTTGATTCATACGCGCATACAGTTTCTCACATTCGTGGGTATCCAATTTTATAATTTCCTTCTGAGTGTATTCGGGCATGGAGTAATATTTGGCGTCACTTCCGAACATTCCAAATCATTTTGTGGGCCCCCATGTATGCCACCCCTACGACAAAATATATATTCTGATGTGATCTACAACATTTGATACACTTTTCAGATCTGTACTGCTGGAAGAAGCTATGTACTTCAACAGAGGAACATTTTGTAGTTGACTTGGACATCCCTTCCAATTTACAACAATAAAACAAAGAAGTTCAACATACAAATATTTGGGCAGGATTTTCAACCAAACAGATGATTCGAATATAGGGACAATAACAGTCACAACATACTTGAATTTTTTTTGTCTCAGCTTTTGTTGGCTAACAATATTTGTTTCGCCAAAAGATGATGTCGCATAAAACCACTCCCTCGTCTTTGAATTAGGCCTGAATTGCATCTCTAAGTTGTCTTAGATGTCAAGGAGTAGGAACATTACAAGGAAGGCACCTTAAACCCCAAGTTTTTTACGATAGAGGGAAATTAACACTTAGAAAAGTATGGAATGTTGAATAACCAACCAATGCAGATAGGCCATATCTAGAAGAGACAAGCTACTCTAAAAGATTGGATAGATCTAGCTGGCAGCACCAATGAAGTCAAAGACCAAAAATTGATATTCAACTCATTGTTTTTACGAATCAAGCATTTGATGGTTAAGTTGAAATCTATAAAATACTATCCACATGCTTCATTATTGTACATATTTTCTTTTTTTAGTCGGCGATGGGGCCAATCACAGTCATTATGGAAAATGAGCTCAGTTGTATTTTGTAACCCAGTTTATTTGAATATAGAATATTTGAGGTTTTTGTATGGTGTTTTCCAATCTCTGGTATTGCTTTTTCTTTTATTTTGTACTTTTTTTTGTGTGTCGTTAAACATGGACGACAAGCTTTTCTTTCTACTGCCTAACACTTCAATTTAAATAAAGGCTACTTTGTTCGCTCCTTACATTTTACATGGAATAATAATTTGTCATAGGCCATACTTATGTGGCGCCCGCCCTATACTTAAAGAAAGAAATGGGAGGACCATCCTGCTTTCATTCTTCAGGATCCCATAAATAGAATGAATTAATGACTCTATTACAATAAGGAAACTCAAGTGTTGACGTCATGTTCCTGTTCAATATTTTGCATATATTACAGCTTCTTTTATTTGATAATATTTGTGCATATAAAAAATGTTGCATCATATATATATATATATATATATATATATATATATATATATATATATATATATATATAATTTATTTATTTTCTTTCTATTGCTTATGGGTTTCAACGAAATTTATGAACCAAACACCATCCTCCAAATTGGAAGATGATTTATATTTCGACCAAAAATAATCTATTAATATATATTAATACGAATACTATTGGAATAAATATAAACACCTTCTCTTTAAATTTTCTCTGTTTTCTCCCCCTCTATTATCCCTTTGTGGCTCTATATTTAGTGACATCTCTATGATCACAGCCTCTTGGATTCGCGGATTGGAAGATGATCATCTTTATCTATTTCTTCACACCATGAGCCCGACCGACCACAGTCCCTTTCAATACTTAGTCAATTATCTGACCACTGGATCCTGGGTTTGCGGTATCCAACACTTATGTCCCTTGTTCCGTCATATACATCTTGCACCCAAAGAACTTCCATGATTTGAAATTTATGCTTTTACTAGTGAGAACTCACCAGGGGTTCGAAAATATTGGCATTAATAAACGAACAATAGATGTTGTTTTGTGAGATACTTATCCCTTTTTCCCTTTTCTTCTTCCCGTCTATTATTGTTTTCTAGTTATATACTTAGCTACTTTCTATGATCGCGGGTTCCAGGATTGGTGGACTGACATGTATTCATCTCCATCTATATCCTCACATGATGAATCTGACCGATGGTTATTCCTTTCCATACTTAGCCAATTTTATGGTCGTGGTTGTCAAGTTGGCACTTTCGAACTCTCTTACTTCATGTTCTGTGATATACATATTGCACTCAAAACTTTCCTAATCTACAATTCCACCGCGGACTCCTCAAACTCAAAAGCTTCACTCTACCAGGGTTCACAAATGTTTCAAAGTATATGTCACTACCTTCCATCCCCACTAACTTCACGCCCTTCCCAATGTACATTAATTATGGTCTTACCAGTGAAAACTGAACAAACTGGTATGGAACAATTGGCACCTAGACCTCCGCCATATACAAATTGTCTACCGAACTCTGACATCGTCCCCTCTTCTGTGTTACATATTATGCATTCAAATTTTCCGAGCGATACAATTTGACCTTCGGGGCCTCACGTATTCTGGGGAGACCTTGGTGGGTTCACAAAATCTCTAATTCATAGTCATTGTTTCATGTTCAGACCATCCTCGTACTTCTTTCCAAATATGAAACAACAAAGGTTTAATGATAAGATGTCATCATGCAACAACCATAAAGATCGTCATTAATAAGAAAAACCCTCAAGGACTAACCATCCCTACAGAACTTGTCCATAAATATGCAGAGAAGATCTTGCCAAGTAATGGGAAAGCTATTACAAATTTCAATATATTAGCAAAAACAACTCCAGGCCAACGTTTCCTTATTCCATACTTAAACACTTTTTCAATTGTGGGTTCTCGGATTGATGGCCTCAAAATTATGTTTTGAATCTTCCGTGACTTGCAAACAGTGCATGGAGTTCCGCGATATAGAATTTGTCTGCTTGAATGCCCCGTCATGAGACCGACCACCCGCTATTCCTTTCAATACTTAGCCCCATGTTGGTTGTATCTCCATGACGTTGTACATTTACTGTGTATCGAGTCCGGCCTACCGTTTCCATATTCCATACTTAGACAATTTTTCGATTGTGGGTTCTCGGACTAGCAGGCTTAGGATTGTGTTTCAAATGTTCCGCGACTAGAAAAAAATACCCGGAGTTCCAAAATATAAAAATTTTCCACAGGAATGAAATATCATGCCCTCTTTCATGTTACATGTTCTGCGGTCAACACTCCATAGAGATACAGTTTGACCCTCGGGCCCTCACCTCTGTTGGTTGTATCTTGTAGCCCTATTTTGAAGCGTCACAAACTGCTTTCGATAATTATCCATTCTTTAATTGTTGTTCCTTGTACCCGCCACCTTCCTAATTCTCTCTGGATATGAAATTCACAAGCTTTAATGCTATCACTTCGTCATGCATGAACCTTAAACATGTCATTAATGAGTTAAAGGCTTGAGGAGATCTCCCACACTTTTTCCATACACAAATTGACCGTCGGACTCCCATATCACCCCCTCTTCCGTGGTAGACATTTTGCACTCAAGTTCCGAGACATACAATTTGACCCTTGGGAAGTCATGTCTCCTGGGGAACAATTGTCACCCTAATTCTGAAGCCTGTCCAACTTCTTTACATACTTTCCCATTTCATGGAATCTCTTTCACGGATCCTCGAGTTGGCGAGTTCATGAAATATCCAATTCTTAGTCATTGTTTACTGTGCTCGACCAAGGTTAAATGCTAACAATTCATCATTGTAACACCCTATTTCCTCCATTCTGTAAAAATAACTATACTGGCGAAGAACTATGGCAAACTCAAAGATGTGAATGTGTGATTTGAATGGACCTTAGTAAAAGGTCCATGAATGTAAATAATGTTATGAATATATATATCTAACTACTGAGAGGGGGATGTGTTGAAAAATAGACCACGATGGCTGAAGAAAGGTGGTCGAAGGCACCTGGAATGGTGGCGTTAACTTCCACAGAACCAAACTGTATTTGGTCTTCACTAGCCCGAAGAACCAAGAGTGGCTCGCTGGCCTCGAAATGAATTAGTCGCCAGGATGGTAGGTGAAGAGGCTCCTCATGAGTTAATCAGGGATGGGGGTGAATCGCCCATCCATGGAGACCTCAGAGCTGACCATCGCGGGGGAATTTGTGCCACACGCAACCTCACCAAAAAAGAAAAGGCAGGTAAAAGGTGTGGAAAGGGGGGGGCGTGAGGGAGATCGTAGAGATCAGAAGAAATATGGAACAAAATACAGAGTGAGCGATAGCAGAGAAGAAGGAGAGTAACCTTCATTCTCGATCGCTAAAGAACAGAGACAGAGAGTCTCCAGCATCATGGTCTAGCTCGAGGGTGGCTAGTGGTAAATCCGTTGGGAGTCGTTGAGCCTACGGTTGGGTGGAAATGAGCACCCCTCTTAGCAGTTGCATCACCTGCTGTTTTTCTGATAAGTGTTATATCTTGTATATTGAAATTTATATGTTGACATGTATGTTCATAGTCTGTGCAATTATGAATGGTTTCAGTAGAAGACTGTCTGCATGGTGTTTTGATTAGAAATGATGGTTGCATGTTTTTATTGGAAGGACCACGTATGGCTTATGTTTATATATATATGATGAACTAATAAAAATTTTCAAGTCTTCTTTCGGGAGATTTGTTCCTGTGTTTTTCCTACCTGATGCCTTGGATAGATTTCCCCACAAAGGCACCCTTTCGAGACCACTCCCTTACCTTCGAGAATACCTTCCAGTCTGGTCTTCAAAACCTGGTGTAAATTACCTAAGGACCTGAAGGAGGATGTTATAGTTTAAGTCTTAAAATCTCGCACGAGGGAGAATGGTCCTCGTAGACCTCAACATTTTGACATTTTGGTACCCAAAATACCCAAGGGTGAGTCCCCTTGCAATCACAAGTCTCGAAACCCCAACTTGCGAAATCCCGAATTATTAGCATGGGGGTAAATTAAGAGTTTTCAGAGTTTCCGCACCCGGAGTATCTAGGTGCGAGTTTTCTTGTACTCGCGAGTCCCGAAACCCTGACTCGCAAAATCCCAAAATGACAGCGTGTGGTTGAGTTACGACCTTTCGGTGGTTCGGTACCTAGGTTACCCTTCGTTTTGCTAAATGCATGAACGAGATCCCTTCAGAAGATCTAAGGTCTATTACAACCGTTAAATTTTATGAAGGAACGCAGGCGATAATGTCTCGACCCCTTTTTAACCTTCGCAGGTAACGAAGAAATCGGGACCATCGATCCCACGACCCATGATAAGTACCTCGGTCGTCCAGCTATAGAGTAAACGTGGCGGTCGGTAAACGTTTCGACTTTTCGGCACCCTGGAGATCATAGGGTAAGAACCCTTTTCCTCACGACTCCCGAAACCCCGATTGGGGAAATTTGGAAAAAGAACTTAGCCTCATGGATATATATATATATATATATGCATTTAAGAAATTTGGCCCTTGGAAAAATCATATGCGAGACCTCTTGTCATCGCACATCACGAAATCCCGAAGTATGAAATCCCGAAAAGGTCTAGCGTGGGTAAGCCTTGGTGTTTCGGTGTTTTGGCAACTGGGAAACCCAAGGGTCAGTCTTCTCGTACTCGCAAGCCCTGAAATCCCGACTTGCGAAAACCTGAAATAGTATAGTGTATTTCAGGGTTCGGTGTTTCGGAGTTTCAGCTCCCAGGAAGCCCAAGTGTGAGACCTCATGATTCTCGCATATCACAAAATCCCGATCAGCGAAATCCCGAAATGATAGTAGCACAGATGAGATACAATGGTTCGGTGTTTTGGCATACGGGATACATTAGGGTGAGATCCTCTTGTCATCACATATCGCAAAATCCCAAAGTATGAAAACCTGAAAGGAGTATAGCGTGACTAGAATTTAATGCTTCGGTGTTTTGGCACCCCGGATATTTGGAGGCAAGTCTCTCTTCCTCACGACTCTCGAAATCCCGACTTGCAACATTCTGAAATGATAGAGCATGGACAGGTTATGATGTTTCGGAGTTTCGTCTTCCAGGAGACCCGAATGCGAAATCCTCCTGTCCTCGCATATCGCAAAATCTCGACAGATGAAGTCCCAAAGTGGAATAGCACACATGGTCTTGGTGTTTGGTGTTTCAGTACCCAGGATCTCCAAAGGTCAATTTTCCTCGTGTTTTCTAGACACGAAATTTCGATGGATGAAACCCCGAAATGAACAAGGGAATACACGCATCGCGATTTTTCTAAATCATGAAAGTTGGGAGAACCTCTCCGGTAAGACCTATGGTCATAGCCACCGATCATATGAGTATGGATAAGGGATGGCGGGGTCTGTATCAGGTCCTGTAGGGATTTGAGAATTTTGTTCATCAGAGAAAAGATGAAAAAATGCTGAAATTTTTTGAATTCCATACTGGGTCTGTTACAAATTGGTATTAGAGCATGGTTACAACACTTGGCCTGCTTGGGCTCATGAACGGGTTGCGCAAAGACTCCATTCGGAGTACTGTTAAAAGGAGTAACTCCTTATCTTGACCCCCTCAATTAAAAAGTCGAAGTTAAGAATGAAAACTCCTATTGTGTGTGTGCATGAGAAAAATATGAATTATGTACTGGTTATAAATGAATATGAACATTGACTAACAACCAACGTTTTACCTTTTGCACACAAGAAAAAGATCAACTGCGGGAAATTATCAACGTATAGAATGGTGACTCACCATGAAGTGGGGGAAGGCTCCCACAATAGAGACGAAGATTTTGACGAAAGGAGGGAAGTAGGGACCCCTTCCGATCTAGCTGAGACTCTGAGGAGCCTCATGGTCGAATTACAAAGCTGCAAGGCTGACAATGATAGGATGATGAAAGAACAAGAGAAACAAACAGAGATTAACGTAGTTTTAGTACAGAGCTTATCTGACCTACAAAGACAAATGCAGCATGAACCTGAGACACAAAAACATGATCATGTCAGTGGCCACACTAAAAGAAGCACCTCGAGAAAGGTCCACGCAAGATATAAGGGACAATCGTCAAACAATTCCTTTGGGAAGGAAGCTGGCGACTCGGAGGGATCATCTAGCAGCAAAACTAGTTCTCATTCCCAAAGAAAACAAACGAAGCAGAAAATTTCCAAGGGTCATAGATTCAAAGAATTCAGGAAGGCCAAACCACCCTCCTTCGACAGTAAAATAAAGAAGGGAGAGGAAGCAGAGGCCTAGTTGCTTGGACTAAAGAAGTATTTCAGAGTCCATGACTTCTCAGAAAATTTGAAGGCCCGAGTGGCCACCTTCAACTTGAATGGAAAGGCTTCCATTTGGTGGGAAGGCCTTAAGAATGTGAAAGGGGTTTGCGAAGAGGACCTGTCTTGGGAGCAATTTGAGAAATACTTCCGGAAGAAGTATTTGTCGAAAAAATATTTTGACGAGAAGACTAAAGAGTTTTATGAACTCAAACTGGGGCAACTCACTATAGAAGAATATGTCAATAAATTCCTTGATTTGTTGAGGTATGTACCTTATATAAAAGCAGAAAAGGCAAAGGTGCAACGCTTCATCAACAGACTACCTAAGGACTATCAGAATAGGATTGAATTTGATGAACCAAAGACCCTAAAAGATACTATCTGAAAAGCAAGATATTGTTACGAACAGCTTGGACATTGAACAGAACCTCACGAAGGCTGGAAGCAGAAGAATAGTTTGGGATTCTAGAAAAATGGGTTTAAATCCCCAAGATTTAAGGACTATAAAAAGAAATCAAGGATGAGCTTCCCAGCCCATAGTGTACACCAACAGAATTTTCCCTCCTTGAGAAGAAATAAAACTTCTGGACCCATATCAATAAAGACTGATAACCCAAAGAGAGAACCTTTGAAATGTTGGGGTTGCGAAGAAGAACATCTGTTGAGAGACTGTCCACACCGACAACAAAATAGTCGGAGAATTTACAACATCCAGAAAGCTACCACTGTCAATGATGTGGCCAGGAGTGTGCCACAAATTTATGCAGCCTTCGATAATAACTAAGCTAACCACCAAGCTTCAGTGGTGGAAATAGAAGGTATGATTTCCAACCATCTAGTGTCTATTTTGATTGACCCTGGTTCAAATTTGATTTATATAGCCCCTAGGCTGCTGATAAGTGTAAACTACAACCATAAAAACTTACCAAGCCATGGTTGGTACAGTTAGCCATTGGCACCAAAAGAAGGGTAGCAGAGGTCATACCAACCTACCAATTAATGTTGGGTGAATTTCCCACCCAAGCAACCCTTAACATATTACCCCTAGGATCATATGATATATTGATTGGTATGGACTGGCTAGCCACCCATAAAGCTAGATTGGAATGTTACCATAAAACCTTAGAATGTGTAAGTAAAGAATGGAAAAGGATAACCCTTCACGGGATCTGAAAACCTATCTCAGTGAGACAAATATCAGCTCTGCAAATGAGAAAGTGTTGCCGAAAAGGATGTCCCCTATATGCAATACAGGTGTTGAAAACTATTGAAGATGTCAAACCAAGCCTCAAAGACCACCCTACCCTAAGAGAATACAGAGATGTATTTCTGGAGGAGGTATCGGGTCTACCTTCGAGGAGAGACATTGACTTCTCGATAGAACTTGCACCGAGAGTGGTGCCAGTGTCTAGGACACTCTACAGGATGAGCACACCTAAGTTAGTTGAACTCAAATTACAACTAAAAGAGATGATGGATAAGGGTTATATCCGGCCCAATGTGTCTCCATGGGGAGCACCAGTCCTGTTTGTGAAAAAGAAGGATGATACCCTTAGACTGCGTATAGATTATAGACAACTTAATAAGGTAACCATAAAGAACAAGTACCCCTTGCCCAGGATCAATGACTTGTTCGATCAATTGGAGGGTGCATCTATTTTCTCAAAGATTGACTTGAGGTTGGGATACCATCAAGTTCGAATTAAGGGTGAGACATCCATAAAACTGCCTTCCGGACGAGGTATGGTCACTATGAGTTTGTGGTAGTGCCATTTGGGTTAACCAATGCCCCTGCCACTTTGATGTGCTTGATGAACAATGTACTCAACAAATTCCTAGACAAATTTGTGTTGGTTTTTATTGACGATATATTAATTTACTCCAAGAATAGAGAAGAGCATGAAGAGCATCTTAGGCTTGTGCTGCAAGTGCTGAGAGACCAATAGCTCTATGCCAAATTCAACAAATGTGAATTCTTCCAGAAGAAAATACATTACTTAGGCCATGTTCTATCTGAAGAAGGAGTAGCAGTAGATCCTGACAAAATCAGGTCTAACATGGAATGGCCTACACCAAAGGATGTTTCGGATATCAAATCCTTTATGGGATTAGTAGGATACTATAGGAGATTTATAAAAGGATTCTCCAAGATTGGTTGTCCAATCACTGCCCTCCAGAAGAAGGGGATACAATTCATGTGGACACAGAAATGTGAAGAAAGATTTCAAACCCTAAAACATCTACTAACCCATGCACTTGTGTTGAAGATCGTCGATCCCGAAGCTGACTTTCTCGTGTGCACAGATGCCTGTAAGGAAGGGCTCGGAGGAGTCCTTATGCAAGGAGGAAGTGTGGTCTGCTATGAATCCCAAAAATTGAATGAGCATGAAGTCAACTATGTGACCCATGATCTAGAGTTGACTGCCATAGTGCATGCCTTGAAAATGTGAAGGCATTACCTCCTGGGAAGAAAGTTTGTATTTATGATAGATCACTATGGATTGCGATATCTATTTGACCAACCAAAGCTCAATGCTAGATAAGCTAAGTGGATGGCCCTCCTTAGCGAGTTTGGTTTTGAAATCAAACAAATTAAAGGAAAGGAAAATAGGGTGGTCGATGCCCTTACCAGAAGTATGAAAACAATTCACCTGCCCGTGGTGAGCACCTGCGAGACGAATGTCAAAGAAAGAGTCAGGAATGCACAAGAGACAGACACATTCTTCCAGACCGTGACCTCATACCTATAGAAAGAACCCACAGGGGTAAAGTACGGAGACTACCAGATGATGGAAGGAGGTCTGCTCACTTATCGAAGCAGATTGTATATCCCAGATTGTGATGACTTGAAGAGGTTCATACTGGATGAACTACATAAAAGACCCTATACTGGTCATATCGGATACCAGAAAGATGATCAGGGCCACCAGGAAACAATTATATTGGCATGGATTGAAAAAAGACATAGATGAGTACCTAGCCAAATGCATAGAATGCCAACAGGTAAAAGAAAAACACCGACACCCGGATACCAATTAGAATGAGCAGCTTGAGGCTGGCCTCCAGGAAGCATTTCTTTGATTTTATCCAGCAGTCCTGCCTTCTGATTTGGATTAGTATGAGCTGCCTGAGTGTGAGTTTGGGTGTGGCTGCGGTCCTGGTACTGAGGAGCACCAGTCCGAACGGATGCTATATTTTGAGCCATGATAAAATACTTATTCTAAAACCAGATAGATATCAATCAACAAATTGAGAGATATATAACAGAATGGAAATCTAGTAAAATTTCCAGGTGAAATAAGATGAGATAATGAAAGTAAATGGCAATGAAAGAGAGAGAGTGGAGCACGTATATTTATAGCTCCGGTGGTGGCGTGTGGAATTGTCTTACTTTGCGGTGCGGTGCAAAGTTAAAGATAATAGTTCGCATCTTTTAGCAATGACAAATAAAACGAGATCTTGTTCCAAAACGAGATCTTGATGGCAATAGTGTAAGAATAACGTGTTATAACGGCAAAGCATTTTACATCACCTAAAATAAGTTAGCTTCCGATTATGTTCTTCAACCTTAACGTCGCAAAAGATTGCTTTAGTTTATATACCTTTCAAAACTACCGCGTAGCCATCATAATGAATGAAAGTCTATTATATTCTTCCATTATCAAAGATATATCATTAAATTCTTCCAATCTCAAATATTTATTAAAGTTATACTAGATTTATTTATTTATTAAAATTACTTTTACAAATCATGTTTTGTTTTTTTATTTGTTTTTTAAATTTAAAGATGTTTTTATAATTTAATGTAAGGGAGCTATGTAATTTAATATTCAACATGGAGGTGATGATACATATAAAAAATAAATTATTAATAATAAAAATATTTTATTAGGATGATGATACATTTAAAAAACATTTTTTTAATAATAAAATATATAAATGTGAACTTTAATTATTTTATCTTGGTGGTTTAGTAATTCAATTGTGAATAAGTCATGAATTTTAATTATTTTATCTTGGTGGTAAATAATAATTCAAATGTGAATAAGCCATGGATTGGGTGATAAGAAGGATAGATGGCATGGCCAATTTAGGTGGGTGATAAGAAGGATGGATGGCATCACCAATTTAGGTGTTTCTGGTACAAGTGATTTTTCGATAACTACAAAGGGTACCATTATGCACTTCAATTTCACCTTGATGATGCCTTCAACCCCTTTCATCTGTAAAGTGCCATGGATATGTTATAACTATGAGAAATAACTGAATATGAAAATGAAAGAAAAAGAAAGGGAACACACCATCGAGACAAATGAACTCAAAATGTATCATGGGAAACTGAATACAGGAGAAATCTCAGCTAGAAGGTGAGGCCTATGCTCTACTCTCTTTTCTTCAATTATGAAATGCAAATACAAAGAAAGAGACACTCACTATGGACTTTCTCTTGACATGGTGGCCTAAATGGATACTACAAAATTGTTTCCTTCTCATTAATCCTCCCAAATCCACTCATAGATACTATGCTCAACTATGGAACAAGTACAATGTTAGATAATGGAACCCTTTCTCCTTCTAATTGCCCATTATTTTAGATATCCAAATAGTCATCTAGGGTTAGGGTTTTTGCATCCTCAACCATCAATTAGTGATAAGGTTTTGGACCTTCTAGAATCTTCTTGAAATTCCACATGTGAGTAGCCCCACATATGTGAGTAGTGGGGGATGACATGGCATCCAATCGTTCCATGATGGTCAATAAGGTAGGTCAATTTACAGGAGGCATAACTTCCATATATGAGCTCCAATTGAGGTGATTTCTCCATCTTT
>ML784509.1:958044-979548 GCA_009831015.1 Picea engelmannii
CACTTATGATGAAAACGTGCTATGGAGTGAGAGTGAGGACATGGGATATGGATATCGTACTGTAAGGATGTCCAACAACATTGGAGTCAACTTGGACGCATTCCAGGGCGACAGGAGGAACGGAGGCATCAGAGATGGCACTCGCGCTGTGCTCTGGAAATGGAACAAGCAGGACAACCAGCTCTGGAAGCTCTCCCATTGCTGCTAATTGTTGCATGTATATAATATCTAGTAGTTTAATGTGTTACTATTTAAATGGCTGAGCTTAGTAGAAGCTGATGCCTAGCATAGCATAGCATAGCAGCTACCACATAGATACAAAACTGATAGGATGGATGATTACTATTATTATCATAATAAGATCAGAGAGTATAGACTAGAGATGTCTGTGTGTGTACGCAGCTTTTTATCATCTCATAAATAAATAAAGCCGTTTCATACTATCAAGTTTATACTGTCACTAAACTTGCTTTCTCGGTATCAAAATTACTGTTTCTGTTAACAGCATGCTATCATGTTAAATTATTATGAATTGAATTGAATTAGCATTGTGTAAAAATAACATGATGGTTGTGCAGTACTTCTTCTAAATGGAAACATTTAATTTTTAATCCGAAATCCATTTTTCCATTTTGTAGGGAAATAATTAAATATGGATCCAATATGTCACATTAAATGGAGTTGTGATTTTAACTATTAAATTTTTAGTTTTTTCAGTTTTTATAAAGATATGGTTTTATGTGTTTAGCCCAAATCTTCTCGGAGACAAATAAATGTTGTTCTGGGTCCTCAAACCCAACTCCCTAGAACTCAGAAAGTCTAAGGGTGTTGTCTACCCCTGCCATGTTGCTTTGTTTATTCTCTCTTCCTGGTGATGTTGGTTGGCTCTGACTCTCACTCTGACTTGTGCATTATTCGCACTACTATGATTGCTACTAATCTGTCCTTCCTCACTACGTATAATTTCTTTTGACGAGTCTTTGACTGTTATCTTTGATTGTGGTGATGTAGATGGGGTCGTGGATTTGACACAAGACCTTGTGTGAGTAGGACTTAACGGTTCTTCTATTATTGGACTCGACTGAAACTCCTCTTGTTCTCCTCCTATATATGATATCTCCATAGTTTGTACTAATACACAAGGTTCTCTCTCCTCTAGATCTCTACGCAACTCTCCTTTCTCATCCCTAGTCCTTTGCCTCTTGTACCTCCTTCCTCCACACAATAGTCCAAACTCATATTCTTCCTCTAGTATACATTCTTCTTGCATCCTTAATCTATCTCTTCATTTTTCATCACTTCCTTCCTTCTCTCATGTTCTCAAAACATCTTATTTTCATCCCCCGACTCCCCTATGTGCGTGAGGCCCTTTAGCAGTCAGATTGCATCGTCATCACACACTTGTCACACAACAACATCTTTATCCATGTACGTAATGATTTCATGAACCTTCCACGTAGACCCTTGAAAAAGTCTCTTTCTACAACATTGTATGATTGGGTACAATCTATGCAAAACTCTATAATATATCCTCCTAGTATGCTATGTGACTAGAAATCAATTGCATGAGTAGTTGGGTTACTTACAAAATTCAGTTGTCTTGCCAACTCAAGAATCCAATTCCTCGACACTGCAGCTCTATACCTTTTACTATTCTCCACTAATCTTTCTATCCACTTAGTCAAAATAATTGGGAATTTTCTAAAGAAAATTTCATGTAGTTTTGTATACACATACCTATGCATCCATTACTTATCACTCATCTGAGGTTTCTTTTTCTCTTATCGAGAAAACTATCGTTCCTTCCTTTCCAACAATTCTGAGATCTCTTTCTTAGTCAGTCTTCAAAACATTCCCTTAATTGAAAATTCTAGGTCCCAACAACAAAACCACTTGTTGGCGCTGCACACGGTTCATAAGACCCTAGCTTTGAATTATCTATTACCAATAAAACCCACCAGAAACATGCCCTTTCGGCATCACCCACTTGCATAGATGAAGTCTTACCTGAGGTATCTATTGGCACTGGAAGGACTAGGTTTCTGTAGTAGTAAGGGAATGAGAGGTGACCATTTTGTTCATTCTTACTTATTAGTTTTGTGCATGTAATTATTTCCTTATACTTTGTTAACTACTTAGTGATTCAGATTCATATTGTCATTATATTCTAGATTACTACATAAACTCATTGATGTATCAATCATGATTATTTTGCAAGAATTAACATAAGACAAAGCTAATGTAATATAAATCCAGACATAATTCATAAGAAATCACATAAAAGACATAGGACATAAGATTTCACGTGGTTCACCCAACTCTAGGATACGTCCACAATGACTAGCTTCTTTATTATTCTTTCATTAAATTATTTAGGATTGTGCACTATGGTTACAAAGATATATCATAGACATCTTTCTCTTCCACTATCCTATCCGCTCTATAGTGAAAACCTCTCTCTCTCTCTCTCTCTACATCATCTCTTATATTCATAAATTGATTCATCCCTTTTACATAGTAAACAAACAGAGAATAACGAACTAGAACCCAACCATATGCGGAGAGGAAACCACAACAAGAAGGAACCCCTATTCTCCCAATGCATTACATATTTATACATCTAATATAGGGCTTATAACCCTACTTGGTTCCCCACAAAACCTTATTACATTGCATGGAAACATCAATTAACTTGTTGTTTGACTGTTTTCTTCTACCTTTTCGTCTGTATCCTTCTTTTTCACTCTGACTGCTTATTCTTCTGGATTTTGCGCATCCTTCCATATTTATCGTGTCGAGTTGTCATCCTTCCTTTTCTCCCTCTTTCTTCTGCTACTTTATTCTCTCCTTTATTCTTCTCTCACTGCACATTGTACTTCCATATGCACCTATGTTTCTCACTGTCTTCTTGGATGCACCTTAGCTATGCAATCCTTGGTCTTCCTTCTTCTCCTATGAACCTATGTTGCACACTTCTTCTATACTTATGTTTTTTCCCAAAATTGTATCCCAAAACTGCTTGTCCAACATGACCAATGTATATCTTTGGAGCATCATTTTCAATTGGATCCTAAGTTCCAATATCGTCAGTGTGGAGTGCACATGATCCCTTGGACATGAGATCCAGGTTTACAGTAGTAGTTGGACTGCTTCAACATGGTGGCTTTCATTTCTAAATGGGACCCTAGTTCTCGAGTCTACTTCAACACTATGGTCCAGACTTATCCATGTGACCCTAGTATATGGTTGTACACCTTCATAACAAGCATCGAGGACAACACTTTCATAAGGGAGAATGAATGTAGTGTAGCTAGAAAGGTATTAGGGGGGCCTGGAGGGCCCATAATGAAAATAACGGAGGCCATTCAATGTAAGGTGAACTAGGTCCACTATATTATTAAATAAGGCCCACTATGGTAGTTATATATATTAGTATAAACATAATAAATGTAAAAGGAATACTAGAAGGTTCTACTTGTAGGAAATTCCTCCTCTAGAATGTTCTTAAGTGATTGGTAGCACTATATAAAGGGGTTCAAGAAGTGTAATGGGATGTGAAGAATAATTATTGTATTTGGAGCATGTAGCTGATTAGGATGTTTCCCTCTCGAAGAGGCAAGTAAACAGGAGATGATCCATTCCATAATAGGATCCATTGTATGGTGTTTCCCTACCTCAAGGGTTTTGGTAATAATAAATGATATTTTGCATATTGTTATTTGTATCTTTTGTTGTGATTATACGTGTAGATCTTTGGTACTTAATAATTGAGAAAGATTTCTAGAAGATTCTACCTACTAAAATATTCCTTCTCTAGAATGTTCTTAGGAAATAGAGATAATGTTATATAAATAAGTGTAAGCAATGTATTGAAGCATAGTGAAGAATATTATTATTGTAGCAAACAATTATTTCTTAAGGAGTGCATTCCTTCCATAAGGAATAATATACAGTGTTACCCGACCTCAAGGGTTTTGACTATTTCTTGTGTTCAATATTTTGATGAAAGGTTTGACCTATTCATTTTTAGATTAAGGATTATTTTTGAAGTATATTTGCATATATATTCAAGTACACAACAAATTCACAAGAAGTATTTTACACTATAAATAATAAATAATTAATAAGAGGCTCACATCAAAGTTTGTAATTTAATATCTTTTAAAGATTTAAATTATTTAATTAAAATATTTTTTATAAGATTTATTTATAAATATTAAAGATAAATATATAAAATACAACTTTGATTTAATACACTTTGAAGGAAAGCAATTTTTTCAAATTTCCATTAATTATAATAGTTTTAAAAAGATAAATGAAAAATAAAATTGTTTATTGATTAGTTTTAAGTTACAACTAATTAAGAAATGAGTCTCTTAGTTGTATTCATGATTGTTTTAGCTTTTTCCTTAAAAATCATATAGATACAAAAGTTTGGTTCATAATGCATTTATATATAGAAATTGGTCATATGAGCATTGTTTGCAACCATTAAAATAAGCAAAAATAACACAAAATGATATGCCTGCACACTGATTGAGGAGCTACATGCAAGTTGTGAATGTTCATATTGCCTAATGAATACATGCTAGTCTCCACTAAATCCTGTTATGGCTTGTAAAAACAAATTATTTTGATGTTGCACGATACCTTTTATGAATTTTATGTAATCTTGGAAGGCAAGTGCTCTTTTCCTCTTCATTCTACTACAATAAATTTTTCCTTTTCTCATTTTCATAATTCTCAAAGGAAAGAATGACACAATCCTAAATGGTGGCCACATTTGTGATCCAAAGAAGAGTCAACGAGCATGCTGAATGAAAAAAGAGTCAACGAGCATGCTGAATGAAAATCAATAGTGAAGAAAATCCACAACGTAAAACATTCTTGTACCTTAAAGAGCTTCAAATGATGTCAATGATTGAGGTTTCACCTACCCAAGATGATCAATGGTTCATATCCATTGCATCATTTTGTACAATCCACATTCACCCTGCAAGAGTTGATGGGGAATGCCACTTTTAGTGGGAATGCCACTCTTAGTGTAAAATATTGTGCGTGGAAGGTGGCAGAAAGGAATATACGCTAGCCTAGAGATCGGTGCCCTCTCATCCTTTGACTAAGTTGATTGAAGATTGAAATTCATATGATCCAATCATATGTTGATACATTGATTTTCTTTGTCATAATGATCGCTTTGTGTATGGAAATTTTTGTTTTTAAGTTAATATTCAGATTTAGAATATTCATTGTTAACATAGTTGCTTGGTCTATAAAGAAAGAAATAGAGAAAGTAATCATCTTTTAAGTGCATACTTGTGACTCCACATGATATCCTTTGTTTGGAGTAAAATGGTAGAAGTAGAAAATAACCCCCATTTAAATATGGTTTAGACAGGTGGGGATTTCTCTAATGCAAGCCAAAAATCATATATGAATGTAAGGAGTGGTTTAGAAATGTTTATTTCACTTATTTGGCATCATGGAGTTGAGATTTCTCTAATGCAAGCCAAAAATCATATATGAATGTAAGGAGTGGTTTAGAAATGTTTATTTCACTTATTTGGCATCATGGAGTTGAGAAAATTCAATTATGAGTTCCAAAAGTATGAAAATATAATTGTTGAAAAACATGTTATTTATCTCATTTTCTCACATTGTTAAAATATTAAACCAAAGAGGCATCAAAAGGTATTGTGCACTTATACATCAGAAATTCCTTTATGCATTATTTTCTATATGATTTGATGAAATCTGATTCTAAGTCTCTATGTATAATATATAGTTATATGGAGCCTCATAACTAAAGAGGAACATAATCTTAATGGTTTGATGGGCATTTTCAATCAAAATATTAATTGGTCAGTTCTCTGTCATTAGTACACCAATCGAGAATCCATTGTATAATCTTTTTGATGATGTTAGGGCATAATTATAAAACATTTATTTCATCTTGAATCTTATCACATGTGCAAGGAAAATTTTATGAATTAAAATCAAGCTTTGTTGATCATTTCTCATGTTTCTATTCCTGTAACTTAGAACTATTATAAGACCTTTTATGTTTGGAATTGAGGACCATTTTCTTCACTTTTAGGGTTGAATATATTATCAGGTCCCTACCCTACCCTCCCTACTTTAAGAAACTTGGGAGTTATAAAGTTAATGTTGTTGGAATACTGAGAGAGGGGGTGAATCAATATGAGAAAAATTAGTATTGTTAATCACAATATAAAACCTCCAATAATGTTCAATAGTTTATCATGAGAATTCAATATATTATCAACACCATAATTCAATGCATAAACATTACATAAACACAATACACCAAAAATTTTCATGGAAACCCAATGCTGAAGAAAACAACATAACGTTTTTCTTATTTATGAAAGATTACATTCATTGGAAGCACCAAATGCCTGTTTCTCCATATACAACTATAAGGAGGCTTCAACCCCCTATTTACAGGCTACAACATGAAGGAATCTCCAACTCCCTAATTTACTGGCTCCAACTAGAAGGAGGCTACAACCCCCTTTCCTTTCCCCATCCAACCACCCTGAAATATAAATGTAGACCAATCTATCACTACCTATGTCATCGCAATTGATAACCTGTTGTTGTTGTTGTTGTTTATATTTATGTTGTTGTTGTTTCTGATACTTCTATTGTTGCTACTGATTTCGATATCTCATCAATATTGCAACCACACATACCTCATACCAATATCCAAAAGGGAGTTCTCCAAATCAAATTCATATGAATTACTAAGACATATATGTTCTTGATTTCTTTAGAATGCACACCCTAACATACACATGAGGACATACCTTCAACGTGTAGCTAACCTGAGCTTTAGATCTCTTATCTTCAACAAATTTTCTTCACACATCCATGACCCTTACATTGTCTTCTCACAGATGTCCATGATTTTCCCCACTGCAGATTGCAAACATCTACGCTTTTCTTTCTGAAACCTGCAGATTTACACAAAGAACCTGAATCTCTAACTTTTTCTCCGTACGCTCGGCTCTTGCAAACGTCTTTCTTCACTGGACTTCGATGACTCCAACTTATTAGCTTCAGATCTTCTAATTAGTATTCACATAAGTGATTTTCCAATTGACTCTTCTCTGTTTTTTAATGAGGATCTCATGATGACATGCAAATCACATAGGATCTCATGATGACACACAAATCACATGCAACCTGTTAACTTCTGTTTACAATTACTTTAACATGAAACTCACATGCAACTTGTTAACTTCTGCTTACTGTTACTTTAACATGCAACTAACATGTAACTTGTTAAATTCTTGTTCAAGGGTTGACATCAATGACAACCAATGTTTCAAAAATTCAATGAAAACCAATATTTCAACAACTAATCTTTCAACAATTTCCCCCTTTTCCATTGATGGCAACACTTACACACAAAACTTTGCATGCTCATGCTGTCTCCCCCTACCTTCAACCCTCTTCTCTTTGTTTCCATGCAGGGATGATTTTAAGGATGGGAATATGTTTTAAAATGTAGAAACCTTGGTGAATCTTACTAATCCTTCATATGTCAACTATAAATGTTTGGCAATATTTTTGTAAAAACATTCAAATTTCTAAGTATTTTATATAGCTTTTATAATTTTTTCACGGATTTTAAGGTAAATTAATTTTATCCTATAGAATTTGGGCGAATCATTTTTAAAATAGTGAATCTCGTTTTTGGAAAAACCATGGAAAATTAGTCCATGAGCGAAATTTAGTCCCTAAAATCATCTCTGTTTCCATGCCTCTATTTTTCTCTTCCCCTTTGACATCAATGGAAAAGGGTCACTTCTCCTTGGGGTTGTTCCCCCTATCTGTAAGCCTCTTATTTCTACGGATGATTCTCTTCATGGTGCATCCTTGTGTATATCTCTAATAAAAAGAATTCAAAAATAATTCAATTCTTTCACGATTACTACTGCTCTCCCCTATCTTACTGTGCCAACCGTCATGTAGATCATTGTGGGTATGAAACTACTCCAAGTTTTTGTCGAAGATACTCAAAAGTATCCCTCGAAAGAGGTTTGGTGAAGATATCTTCAATCTTTTATCTTGTCCCAATGTACTCTACCTTGATGTTCTTCTCTGTAACATGTTCCCGTAGAAAGAGAAACTTGATCAAAATTTGTTTCATCTTGGAATGCATCATTGGATTCTTAGAGATGATTATATCCCCGGTATTATCTTAGGATATCAGAATAGGATCATCATATTCCACCTATATTTCTTGAAAAGTTCTCTTCATCCAAAGAACCTTTGTACAACATGTTGGTGTTGTAATATACTCTACTTTTTCTATGGAAAATTCTACTGAAGACCATTTGTTGATCAACTAGGATACCAGACAATCACCCAAGTAGAAGGCTGCTCCACTTGTACTTCTTATATCATCAACATTTCTTTCCCAATACACATATTTGTATGAAAATAGATATAGATCATTCCCTTTTGGATACCATAATCCATAGTCTTATGTTTCTTTGAGATATCTAAATATTCTCTTTAATACCATAACATGTGTTTCCTTCGGTGCTGCTTGAAATCTCGCAACTTTCCAACTACTTGCATCACATCAAGTCTCGATGTTTTTACATAGATTATACTTTCAATCATTGATATGTAGACTCTATGATCTACATCCTTGTATTTATCGTTTTTTCTCAATTTGCAACTAGTTTGCATGGAAGTACTTACGAGCTCGCAATGTACCATTCCAAACTTATTTAGCATTTATTTTATATACTTGGTCTAGCAAATGAAAATACCTTTATATTTTTGACATATGTGGAGTCCCAAAACGAAATACACTTTGGCATGGAAAAGACAGTGGAAGTGTTGCAGTGACATTTCTACTGGTTGAAACTTCGATAGGATGGTAGCAAGTATATTTGGTCCTGCAATGTTTGTGTTATTTCCAAATCGGCCACTAAGAAACAAGGCTTATACACTACTCTTCCTACTCTTGATATGCCATGAGAATCCATCTCAATGGGATACATGTCAGGCCTTCCATCCACAAAGTGGGAAATGACTATGGTTTTATGGTTGTGGATCACTTTTCCAAGATGTTGATTCTAGCCTCCTGGAAGAAGAGCATCACAACAGATGCCACTGCCAAGATCTTCCTTGAATGAGTGTGGGTACACTTTGAGATCCCACAAACCATTATCTTAGATCAAAACATATGATTCCTCGGCACATTCTGGTCGAGCCTCTAGTCACTGTTGGACACCAAGCTCACCAAATCCACTGGCTTCCACCCCCAGACAAATGGCCAAACCAAGGTCATCAACCAGATGATCATGCACGTTCTGTGCATGTAAAATTTCAAGCAACCCCACACATGGTATGAGAGTCTTCCCCGTGTACATCAAAGCTACAATAGAGCCATGCATATTTCAACTGGTCCACAACCCCTTTCTGGTGGGGTTGGGATTTCAACCATTGGGTCCCATGGATGTTGCACTACCTCTTGCAGCCAACCAGGAAGACTCATTGCATGCTCCAACAAAATCTGACAAAGCCACCTAGTTCATTGAGAGGATCTAGGAAATCCACCAATAGGTTCATAACATTTTACAAAAGTCTAATTCCAAGTACAAGAAACACCATGATCAACATCGGGTGCCACATCACTTTCAGGTGGGAGACAAAGGTTGGATGCACTTGCAAAAAGAATGTCTTATAGGGCCTCATTAGAAGATTCTTCCACTCTGTTGTGGACCTTACACCATCACCAAGGATGTGGGTGACAATTCTTTTGAGCTCAACATTCCCCCCTTCCTTGGATTTCACCCAGTGTTCAATAAGGACCTCTTTTGACCCTATTTTCCACCATTATTGGACACCTCATAGATGGCAGAACAGTTGAAACAACCATAGATCATCCCTGACAACATGGAACATAAATCCACTAATCATATCATGGACACATAGGTTAGGGGCACTCGTCAATAGAGGCTCCATCTTTATTGGGTTTTCAAAGCATGACAACTTCTACACCAAGGCAAGTGGCTCACCCGGGGCCAAATTTAGCAAACATTTCCTCATTTGATGGGGGATCTCAATGCAATGGATACAATTTCTTCTTAAGGGAGGAGGATTGATCTAGGAGTATCTCGTTGACCACCCACCTAGTCCAACTGGCTCAAAACAAGATTTTTGGCAATTTACTATTTTTAGTAGTTTTTTCAGGTCCTAAACTTTCAAGGCCATTTTGAGGGACTAAACAACATTTTTTCATGATAGGGAACACCTTAATGATATCAAAAGGATTTGATTGATCCCCCTAAATGAATCTCCTCGTCAATACCTTTCCAACAAGCTATTGTGTGTTGAAAATGGAGATTGTATGCAAAAGTTATGACCACATGAAGTTGATGTACTAACTTAGCCCAATGGGGCTCACATGAATTTTGGTGCTTCATCTCCTAGGGTTAGGTTTTTGGATGTCTATGGTTTTGACATTCATGTTTATTGTAAAAAGGCATTCAGAGCCTAATTGTACTCATCTTCTTGCGAATGCACGTATTTGTCACATCTCTTCTCAGAGATAAGCTGCCACCGTTCTAGCAAGCTTGTTTCTAGTATGCAATTTATAGTTTCATCATATTTCTTATTTAATAGAAGTCAATCTTTACTGTATATCTATTATTATTCATTGTGTCTCTGTGTTAATACTATAAATCTATGTTTTCATTTCATTCCTCTCATAAATCTGGATAAACTAAGGCTACAAGGAAAAAAACAATAATATGAAAACTTTCCCCAAAAGGGACTCAAAAATATAAATTTATAAGATGCAAAGTGCTTGAGATATATAGAAATTAAAAAAAAAAGTTCAAAATAAGTAGTTGGAATTAAAATTAGAGATAAGATTCAATAACCAATGGCTTGCATTAAAGATAATAAAATAGTAAAAAGATCAAATTTGCTTGGCCTAAACATTATATTCTTCTCCACCATTATGATGTCTATGAAAAATAGAGAAATGCTTGACAATATCCTTACCATTGAATGTAATGATATGAAATTTTTGACCTTGAATTTATATTAACCCAACATCTATTTACAAATTAGATTAGAGAACTTGTAAACCCTACAATTTCATTCATTGCATGAGTCTATGTTACACATGGGGTTTCTATGAGTGCATAATCATGTGCCTCATTGTTCACAGTGTCATTATTTTCAAGAGCCTCATTGTTATTTGAACCTCTCGATATCCATAGTCATACAAAATGAATTCCTTTGTAGCAATTTTTATTGGGATTCTTGGAAGAGATATCTCTATGTACAAGCACCATAATTTCACCATTTTGAATTTATGAAGAACGAATAAAAATAGTTATCACATCTACAAGAATGGTTGTCTAGGTGCCTCCTTGATTTAAATCATCAACTATTATCCACACATCATCCTAAACTTGAGGAATGACTCAACTATTCTCTAGTATCCCAAAAAGAAAAATTAAATTTATCACAAATATCGAACATTATTTATTTCATATATGAATCCAAATGGGGCGAGTATATTAGAGGGTACATTTAAATATTATCTAAAAAAATTTAGAATGCAAAGTAACTTAAAACTTTGGATTTTAAAAATCTTTACATAGTTATAAATGTCAATATGTTTTTCTCCCGATCTCCTCTACACATTTTCTTCTACTCCTCTTCCCTCTTTGGAGTGGTAGGATAATAATTCTCTTTGAATTTTTTTTTCCAGTTAATTCACCATTTTATTCAAGTAAAATGTAGAGTATTTCTTATCACAAATACTCTAATTATGAATTTATTTTTTTTCATTTGTAAAACATTTTTCAACCATTCTTTTTAGGTAATTGCGACTTAAATTATGACTTAATCTTCAAGTTGTATAATAACCTACAATTTTTTTTATGAAAATATGATTGAAAAAGTTTTATACACTAAAATGATCAAAAGGATTATCAACTTTTGACCTAAACAAGTGAACAATGAGAGAAGGTAATGTTGAAAAATTTGTTTATTCTATATGTCAGAATTTTAGAAGTTACAATTATCTTATTTAACATTCATTAACAATTGCATGTAATAAAACCACTAAAAGATAAAAAATCACTGAACACAAGATATATCACGGGAAACCCTCTTATGGGAGAAAACCCAACAACTGATTCTTTAGTATAGATTCCTTCAACCAGTACAATGTCACATTATAGCTCTCCACAAATAGACCAAGAATGAGATACCAAAGACCAAGAAACCAATATCTCTTGCACTAGACCTCCTTTTCTATGCTCCAAATACACAAGAGAAGGCGAGTTGTGTGTGTGTACAAATGAGAGGAACTTGACCTCTTTTTATACACATAACTTGACTCCCGAAAAGACACAACCCTAAGAGGGGTCGTTTTGACTTTTACAAGAAGGATAGAAATAAAATAATAATTACTTTTGATCCAATTTATACAATAATATTACAATAACCTTCTCGAGGTTTGACCAATACAAATAGAAAAGAATAGCTTCCATAGTTACATCAAAATATCAACAGTCCCTCAACTAGGAAGGTATTATTTATTTCCACACAAACTCATGACCATTGACTATTGAACATATGAATCTATACATCATTGGATATCCAAAGTACAACATGAATTCATAGCCAATGCATCTAAGGCCTATGGGTAGATCTCAAATAGCTTCAACATGTCAACATGACATCTACTACCCCGCAATGCATATGTACCTCATCATGTGCATTCCTGTGACTTCACAACCAATGCATCAAAGGCCTATGGGTAGCTCTCAAATAGATACAACATGTCTCCAGGATATCCACTACCCCAAAAGGAATTTGTACCTCGTCACTCCCTCTAAAGAGGGACAATGCTAAGCTTGTCCCTGAAGTAATCGAACTTCATCCTCGACAATGTCTTGGTCAACACATCTACAACCTTCTCCTTGGTAGTCACGCATTGGAGCCTCATTGCTCCCCTCTGCACCATATCCCTGATATAGTGATATTTTATCTCGATATGCTTCGGCCTGTCATGGAACACCCGATTCTCTGACAACTTCATGCAACTCTAGTTGTCACACCAAATGTAGTTCGCCTCCAGTTTGGCAACAAAGAACCAATACAATATCTTCTGAAGCCACACCGTTTATTTACATGTTGTACATGCTACCACATATTCAACCTCAGCCGTACTGAGTTCTACACATGACTGCTTCCTGCTGCTCCATGAAACCATATTGGAGCTTAGACTGAAGCAATATGTTGAAGTACTCTTCCGATCAGGAATACTTTCGGCCCAATCTAAATTTGAATATCCATATAACCTGAAATCATGGCCTTTCACATGCATGAGACCATAATACAATGTACCCTTAAGGTACCTCATCACATGTTTTGCTGCAACCAAATGAACCTACCTGGGTTGCTCCATATACTGACTCATGGTGTTCACAACAAAACATATATCGGATCTTGTGCTTGTCAAGTACATCAAAAAACCCATCACCTTCCTATATAAAGAAACATCCACATTGTCTAAAGTTGTATTGTGCAACAACTTCATATTTCATACCATGCGTGTAGTCATTGCCTTGTAATCCAACATCCCGAACCTCTTTATGATTTCCATTACATACTTCCCTTGATTCATAAAGATCTCACCCCGTCTCTTCCATACCTCAAGACCCAAAAAGTGATGCATCATCCCGAGATCTTTCATCTCAAACTCAACTAACAATTTTCTATTACACTCTAAGATGAGCTTTTCCACACATGTTAGAAACAAGTCATCCACATACAAAAGTAGTTTACCAGACCATCATCCACAGCCTTAAATTAAAGGTTAGGATCTGCACTGCTCTTTATAAATCCCAAGGTCATCAAGAAACTGTTGATTCTACCATACCATGCTCTAGGTGCTTTCTTTAATGCATATAAATCCTTCTTCAATTTGCACACATGCGTCTCCCTGTCATTTTCCTCGAACCCTTGTGGTTGCTCCACATATTCTCTTGAGAGAAGGAATCTATGCTAGTCTCTGAGGTTCTTCCATTTCATTATCCTCATGAGTAACTTCCTCTCGTTCAACTGCTTCTGCCTCTGGAACTATAGTAATTTCATTCTCCTCCTCATGAACCTATTTTGCACCGTCCTATTTTGATTTGCTGAAAGTTGCACTCTCATTGAAGGTGACATCTCGACTAATATCAACTTTCCGGTGAATGGGAATATACATCCTATATTCCTTTGATGTGTCACTATAACCAACAAATATGCCATTCTTTCTTGATGGATTCAATTTTTTCCTCTTCTCCTTGGGGACATGCACACATACGAGACAGCCAAATATCCTTAGATGGTTGACTTCCTTCTTCTCTCCTGAAAACATCTCCTCTGGTGTCGTTTTTTCATTTACTTTGTGGGGAATTTTTTCTACACGTACACTGTAGTCTTTGTTGCTTCTACCCACAAATGCATAGGCAGATCTTGATCATGGATCATACCCTTCATTGCTTCCATGATTTTCTTATTCTTCCTTTCTGCTACTCCATTTTGTTGAGGATTGTAGGGAGTAGAAATCTCCCTCTTAATACTAGCTTCCTTGCAATATTATTTGAATTCCTATGAAGTGAATTATCCTCCATTATCTAATCGCAAGGTCTTTATCTTCTTCTCTTTCAGGTTTTCTACCAGTGCCTTAAATTCTTTGAATTTTCCAAACACTTCATTCTTTTCCTTCAACAAATAGATCCACGTTTTATGTGAGTAATAATCAATAAAATACACATAATATACATACCTACTTAGTGAAGTTGCTGACACCGTTCTACACGCATCCAAGTGCACAATGTCCAATGCTCTTTTGGATCTACTATCGTTTCTGGGAAAGGAGTGCTTCACATTCTTTCCTTGTATGAAACCTTTTCACACAGTGTCTGGTTTTTCTTGGATCTATAGTAGTCATGTCACCATCTTTCTCACACTCTCTAGGGCTTGGTAATGTAGGTGAGAAAATTTGCTATGCCATAACTTTGTAGGATTCACAGTGTCATGAATTAATGTTGAATCTGATTATTTTTTCAAGTTGTAGAGTCCTCCCTCTTGAAATCCAATCACCACAGAATCATCAAAAGTCTTCTCTCTAGGCCACATGAGAACTTGTCCATCAACAAATGCAACTATGTAACCCTTCTCATCCAATGCTAAAATCGAGAGAAGGTTCTTCTTCAATTGAGGAACATAGATAAGTTCCTTCATATTCATTGGCTTTCCTGATTCTAACTTGTAGGAGGATTCTCCTAATCCTTTGATTGGATACTGATAGTCATCTTCTAATTTCGCTTTATGAGGTGAATCTGTATGAGTAAGGTTAGACAAGGAGTCTGTATAACCTGTAGTGTGCTTGGAGGCACCACTGTCCACTAGCGAAATGTCACTTCCATGAGTGACAGTTCCTATAAAGAATGAGATACAGACATACTCCTCATCATTTGATTTATATTACTTTGCAACCTTCTTGGGTGGCTCATCATCTTCAGTTGTATGAAAATGATTCCTTTTACCTCCTTTCTTTTTCCTTAGTCTTTGAATGAGGGAACAATACCTATCATCGTGTCGCATTTTCTGACAACAGAAACATCTTATATTTGGGTTATTTCTTCATCCCTTCTTAAACTTATTGGGTGAGGAGGGTTATTTCTTGCTCGTTCCTTTCCTAGTGTGGATGTCTAGGGCTTGATCATCATTTGTCATCTTCTCTTCTCTTGTTATAGTCCTTGCTTCTTCTTGGTTTCAATATTCCCATAGCTTACTGAACTTGGGTAGCTTCCTTCTTGAGCATATCCCTTGAATAAATGCATCCCATGACTTTGGGAGGTCATTAAAGGTGGTCATCATCATTTCTTCTGCATTCACAATATCACCAATGACTTCTATCTTCTCCTTGATTTGGTTCACTCTTGAGAAGTAAGAGTGGATGGTTTTTGAATTCTGCATCCTCACGTTGTTTAATTGAGTTCTCAAGGTCATTCTTTAGTTGATGTTGTTGCCTTCAAACAATTGAGTTAAGGAATCTGTCATTTATTTTGGAGTGGATAATGAATATATGTGATGAATTAGATGGTCCTTAATGGAGTTTTCAATAATACTCTTTGCTTTGACCATATCCTTCATGTGCTTTTCTTTAGCCTCATCTCCCTTTGGTTCAGAAACGTCTTCTTTAGTGAACTTCTCTATATCATGTTCTTCTAGGAGGAGGGATACTATGTACCTCCAGGGTCTAAAGTTGCCAGCTCCCTCCAGCTTCTCATCAATATTGGTTATGGTAGTCATCCTTCCCCTAAATCACAAATTCTGGATTCTAGAGATATGATCCAGGGAAAATATGTGCTCCACTAGTGTGCACATGTTGGTGGTCTTATCTTGTATGGAAACCAATCCTATCAAGAAGATGATTCCTTTTTTCTTCTAGATCTACGAGTGGTCTTCTATTTAGGCCTACTGTCATACCATGTTAGAATTTTACAAGTTACACTTATCTTCTTTAACATTCATTAAAAATTGCATGTAATAGGATCACTGAAACATAGACAATCGCAGAACACAAGATATATCCTGGGAAAACCTTGTGGGGGAGAAAACCCAACAACTGATTCTTTAGTATAGATTCATTCAACCATTACAATGTCATGTTATATCTCTCCAAAAATATACCAAGACCAAGATACCAAATACCAAGAAACCAAGACCTCCTGTGCTAGACCTCCTTTACTATGCTCCAAATACACAAGATAAGGAGATTTGCCTGTGTGTACAAATGAGAGGAACTCGACTTCTATTATACACATAACTTGACTCCAAAAAAGACACAACCCTAAGAGAGGTCATTTTGACTTCTACAATAAGGATAACAATATAATAATAATTTCTTTTGAGTCGATTTATACAATAATATTACAATAACCTTCTCGAGGTTTGAACACTACAAATACAAAATAATATCTTATGTAGTTACATCAAAATATCAACACTATAGTGGAATTTTAACCTCTCTAGAGTTAATCAAATTATGTTCTTGTAAGCTTATTTTATTGAATGTGTATGTGCGTACTAGTTTTTGAGTTTGTTTCCTTACTCTTCTTGTAGATTCTATGCAACATGAATCATTTTTGAAAAATAACTTTAGTGAGTGATATAATGACCATAATGTTTAGAGAATATGCAACTCATATAGAGAATGGAGAGGCCTTGAATCCATCCACTATAATTGTAAATTATGATATCTTTTATTGTGAATACTATTTAACTTCAAGGATAAATTGTGGAACATATATGAAAAAATGTTTCCATATGCATGCAATAACTGAGTTTTCGAAATATATTAAACAAAAAAAAATATATGTCTATTATTGGTAAAGCATCAAGTATAGATAAATGGTTTATCATTTACCCATGAAAATTTTGGTGGATGTGGAAACTCCAAACATTGGCAATGTCCTTGTGGCAATCAAATGCACAAAGTTGCTCCTAGAATCACACCTCCTCTACCTAGAAATAAGTTGTGTGGTTTTCCCATATAATACGACCTGTGGCCCTTATTTTTATTAATACACATAGGAATGCATCTGTGATTACAAACACGTATGAATTCTTAAAAACTTACACACATTTTTTAAAGCCATGACTTGGTAGGCTAGTTCATAGCTTGCATGGAATTTTGGAGGGCCCCAAATATATGTGAAGAGGACTACATGTGTGCTCCTATGTGAGTTCATTCATGGGCAGTGATTTTCCACTTTTTTGTCCACCAACTTCTTGTGAGTATGAGAAAAGAAACTCACTATATTGTAAGAGAAATATAAAAAATCAAATTATTTTGTATCTGCACTACAACTTCAACTATCCAATATATTTTTGTATACCAACATAGATCCATCTTAGCTCCAACTCAAGAAAACACTAAGAGGGATCAAATCCATTGAGGTGCAAACCTTTCTCAACTTTTTCTCCCTCAAAAGGGTTTTAAACTCTATAGATTTGATCCCTTGTGGTGATTAATAGAGCTAGTTTATATATATCATAATGGACAACAAAATTGTAGATCATTTTTTTTCTATTTTGTATATCTATTTAAACTAAAAAAAAATTGCACTCAGGTTATACACGGGTGTGCCACACAGCCCACAAGCATAAAGCACAAGTAAATCAGGGTGAGAATCGAACTTGAGACCTCCTTTACATATTTCCTTCCATTTACACATCACTTGCCAATCGGTCTACACCCCCTCGGGTAAATGTTTTGTGATTATTATTATGAGGAATTCACTTGTATTTAAATGAATGGAATGGACTAATTATTATTAAGATGAATTTAGTTCTACTTAAATAATTGGACTAGTTATTATTGAGAAAAATTTAATTCTACTTAAATGGATGTGTAGACTAGTGCAATTGTTGAGTTACATGGAGTTTACTATAATACCATAGTTAAAGGTAAAGATGCAAGTTTATGATCTCTAAATATATGAATAGGTCTTAGAGTTGTCCCAATAGTAGTTATCTTGCCAAAATGACAACCTATATTTGTAAGCAATTTATGTGACATCTTTGTTAATTTTCATTTATAAAAGCTTAACAATAACTTTCATTAATTTCCCCTCTTGTTAACATCTCTGAAAGTAGATGAAAAAGATGTTTTAACCTTTAATAAATTTGTTTAATTTCTATCTATATAAAAGAAATTAATTAAGGTTTACATTGAAATATTCTATTAAAATTGACATGAAAATATATTTGTATTGTTGATAAAAAAAAAATATATCACATCACTTCATTGTTGTGAATAAAGAATTACACATTTGTTGAAAACAATTCTTAATTTTAAAAAAATCAAATTTATTGTAATAATAATTTTAATAACCAAATGTTTTTTTTTTTAAATAAAAGAGTATCCTTGTATTAATAATATTTGTAAGTCATACATTGCCAAGTGTGAGCCACATGTTCTGCCAAAGAAGGGAAACCAGAATAGGTGGCTCTTAGATGCTCCAAGTTTGACACATCATCATATGAATTAAAATTGTTTGAACAAAACCGACTTAACAAAATTATACATCCTAGCTGCATGCACAAAAAAGTATGGGCATTATTCGAGTGGCCTCTGGGACCACTTATGAACAAAATTGTATGCATAGTGTACATGAAAATTGTATGTCCATCTAGTCTACTACTAGAGTAAACTAAAAATTTAAGCCTACAACTAGATTGAACATAGAATAATAACCTGGAGACTTTACTCCATTGACGATCGTGGTTGCCCATGGATGTTGTAGACATGGGTGAATCGTTGGCCGCATGTTGGGCATCGAGTCCGCGTAGGAGCGTCCTCTAGTGTGTTGAATAGAATGTCCATTCTTTGGTCGTTGATGCGCTTTGTCGGATTTCAAAGATAAGTTGGAGGTGGCCCTCTGTGAGGCGATTTGCAAATTGTTGGGGCCGATCCTCCTCCTTTTCCTTGTTGGCGACCCCATTATTTTCCTCGTTGGTGACCACTTTGTTTTCCTCACAATCGACCACTCTATTTTCCTCCACCTGCCAGCTCAGGGGGATTTCCTCCTCCACCATGCAGCTGCCATCTCCATAATAAGGGTCATAAGGATTGAGTTTTGGAGGTGTTAGGATACTGGTGGCTAGAGGAATGCATGCGCATGAAGGTGGGGCTTCCTCCTTAACCAGGCTGAGGCCATGGAGAAAATGAGGGGTGGATGGAGGAATGCACGTGCACAAAGGTGGTGCTTTCTCCTTAACCGGGCTGAAGCCATGGAGCAGATGTGGGGTGGACGAAGGTGCCTCCGGTGACCTTTCGTTGTTGTGCTTTGGGCTAGAAAAATGGGCAATGAGAGCCAATTAAGAGGGGGAGAGTCTGTTGCGCCTGGAGAGGGAATTGTAGTATCACACACCCCTCTTAGATTTCCCTCTTTCTCTGGGCATGCTTGGAAGAATGTGGAGACCTTGGGATAAGGATAGAGAGGTAGTGAGATGGTGTTTGGAAAAGCTCGAAAAGACCGAGAATAGGGAGGCACTGGTGAAATTGCAGAGAGGAAGCTTGTGAAGGGCGAGTGAGTGGTGAAAGTTCATCAGATAGAGGGTGACAGAGCCAACACAATTGAAGAGGGTGAAAAAACTAAGGAGCGGGGTGATGGGTGGGTAATAGGAGAGAGCGCACGAGAAAAATACATAGAGAACGACAATGAAGAAATGCTTAGAGGAGCCGAAGAGCATGAACCAGGGCGGAGGGAAAATAGATGAATGCACCAGTGAAATTGCCACCCCGCGAATTGACAACCCCCTAGCCATTAGAGCCGAGTTGACAATCCCAGGCCGTCTTGTCTAGCTTGCTCGAGCGGTCATTAACTCGCCCTGGTTGTCAAGGCGCACTACCATTATTGTCGTACTCATGGTGTGAGCCTTGCGGTGATTCGCGTATGAGGTTAATAACTCTGGTGGCCGCTTGGATATAAACTAGAGCAAAGTGTAATGTCTATTGCCTTCAACACCAAAGACTACTAAGGGTGTCGTGTAATCTTTTGCAACGTTAAGGTTCAAGAAATAATTGGAATCTAACTTATACTCAATTATTTTTATTTGCCATTTACGTAGAGAACACGTCACCCTTCAAAGCATATTATAGGTGTACTCGTGAGATCCTAAAAGAATTCTTAAAGTATTGCCATAAAGATCTCACTTCCTTAAAAATCTTGTTATTCTTAGAATCCTTTTCCGTTATTCACACGTTACTCCTTCATCGTTAACATAGATCAACATTGCTCACATCGTTAACATAGATCAACATTGCTCACAGACAAGCTATCGTGTATCACCGACTGGAAGGTATTAGTAAGTTGTGTAATTCCTCTCCGTGAGAAGGATCAAAACGTGATCAAACGTACATTTGGAAAGTGAATTGAAGAATATAAAAGAGGAAGAAGATATAAATTTGATGTTTCCCTAAATCGGTTGAAAGCGAAGAATATAAGTGGAAAGTGAAAGCGAAGAATATAAAAGAGGAAGAAGATAGAAGTTTGATGTTTCCCTAAATCGATTGATGTCACTTCAAAAATATACTATTATTCCCTTCCATCCTCAATATTGCTCAACTCTAGTAGCAGCTAAAAATATTCTCCACTTACCGTTCGTCATCTATAAATGGCCACCCCAAAACATAGAACAAGCACCACCAGATCGATAGCTCCTACCACCAGATCGATAGCTCATTTTTCTTTGTTTCAAGAGTAATTGGCGTTTGGCATATTGTCAATCAATCGAATCCATGGCATACAATGGGCAGTACGATTCATGCCAAGGGAGGAACGAGAGGATTTACGAGTCACCGCCCAATTCAGGCTATGGCTATCACCAGCAGCCGGCACGTCCCCCTTTCGACCCATGCCTAAATGC
>ML784509.1:980024-991740 GCA_009831015.1 Picea engelmannii
AGGAACGGAGGCATCAGGGATGGCACTCATGCTGTGCTCTGGAAATGGAACAAGCAGGACAACCAGCTCTGGAAGCTCTCCCCCTGCTACTGATTGCTACATGTATACAATATATCTAGTATTATACTGTGTTAATATTATGTTGGAGCTTAGTAGAAGATGATGCCTAGCATAGCAGAGCAGCTACCACATAGATACACACAGCTATTACTATTATTATCATAATAAGATCAGATAGTATAGATTAGAGATGTATGTGTGTTTACGCAGCTTTTTATCATCTCATAAATAAATAAAGCAGTTTCATACTATCAAGTTTATACTGTCACTCAACTTGCTTGTCTCTCTCTATATCAAAACTACTGTTTATGTTAACAGCAGTTACAGCATGCTATTATGTTCACTTGTTATGAATTGAATTAGTATTGTGTTGAAACAACATGATGGGTTTCCATCAACTCCTTTTCAAATTAACTATGCAGGATGAACCAACTTATTATTTTGTTAGATATTTAATAGAATTAATTAGTGAGTGGGAGTTCCATATTTAATAGAATTATCTTATGGCATTTGCCAAAGAGATCGACATACACTTGCTATTGTCGATTTGGAAGCCCGTAATAAATGGCTTTGCATAAAGAAGCGGCTTCATATCTAGCCTGGATCTTTAACGGCTCTATTATTTCTATTGTTAGACCGGACGAACGTATTAACGGACAACTCATTTTGCAGAGAATCGTGACCATAATGATGGAGAGAAACTTGGCACCAATGGTAAAACAAAAGGTTGGACTCATTAGGACCCCATGTTATGACACCTAAAATATAAGAGGTCTTGGTTTTGTTCCAGTTGAAAGATGAACGGTGGACAATTTTTATTAACAATCGAATGAGTAAACTATTAGATGTGGAATTTTAAAGAAATATTATTATTAAAAATATAATCATATGCCAATCTAACACCATTCATCTTAAACACCTATCGATTTAAAAATCATTAAAATAATTCTCTTTCTATAGAAAGAGATGGGAAATAATTCTCTTTCTATAGAAAGAGATGGGAAATTACGTAGGAAGAGTTATGGGTTATTTCAACACCGGTGCTTGAATCTATGTTAAGTGATTTAGAGTTGGTTTGAATGTAAAAGCAAATATAGATTATATCGATTCCTAAGAAAGTGAACGATAACCGCGGCGCATGAATCCATGTAAAGTGTCTTAGAATGTGAGAAAGTGACTTACCATTGCTTTGAATGCAAATGCAAATATAGATTATATAGACGCCTAAGAGAAATGAAGGATACCAACTCAAATACACCTACTTTCAGTTTATTATGTTTCTTTGATCCTAGAATTCACTGTGACCATTTGTTGTTGTAACTACTACTAAGAGGAGGAACCTTGCTCGTTAACTAACTGAGACTCTGAATTCATAAGTCTTGAAAATGTGAATTGACATTTTTCATTACATACTTGTAAGGTCAAATTTACTATTTTATGGACACAAAAGTCACAACCAAAAAAATAAAATTATATTAAAATTTGTGTTTATTTAAGTTTATTTTTGTGCTTTGATGTTTGAAATGGATGGTTAGCTTTTTGGGTTCATGGACATTTCCTATTAAAATGGCTGATCCAAGTTTTAGTGTATATTTTTATAATAATTATTATTATCTAGATAAATTTTAGAAACAGGATAAGTTTTACAAACAAGCAAATTTAGTTTTTTTAACCATACTCAATAGAAACAAACAAATATGGGTGAAGGGACGTCAAGTTTAAAGTCTTTCTTTTTTGGAAACAAATAAATTTAGGTAAAGGAACCTCAAATTTAAACTTTTTATTTTTATTTTTCTTTGCATTATGAAATAAACAAAATAATAAACAATTGCTTTATATAATTATTCTCTAATATTATCTTCAGTATTGCTTGAATTGCTTGCAGGAGTTTTAGTAACAAATGTTATTAATAATAATAATAATCTATTTTTAAGGCCACGGTTAAGCTACATCAAATTGGTGTATGAGACCCCTTTGTTTGTGGGACAAGGGACCCCCCTCTGCCCAACGATTTGACTGGTAAAGTCTACGGAGGTATACATACCCTACCCCCCTCTGGATTTGAACTTGTGGCCTCTTAAGAGGAAACAAATGTTTTTAACCTTTAGACCCATTAATATGTTGTTTTTCATTAAAACTAAAGACTTGCATCGATCTAAAACTTTCAATTGGTTCGAGATGAAAACTTATAAAATCAAATTGGATTATACATTGGTGATGAGTCAATGGGTGTATTGTATCCAACTACCCTATTTTTTTCAACAAAAAAATGGGGATTTGCTTATGAGAAACAATCACAAACTGAGTTCATTATCACATTATCACGATTGCAGATTTTAGAAATCGTGTGTAATCACTTTATTGAATACATTGCAAGAATTTTGTGTATACAATGTATTATCACAGCTCTAGATTTTAGAAATTGTGTGTAATCATTTTATTCGATATATTTGCAAGAATTTTGTGTATAATGTGTTCCAATTGTTGGAATATATAATTCCTACTTATCTAATATGCTTGCTAATATATTGAGAAGTAGAGTTAATCTTTACATGTGAGTTGTGTGATCTTATTCTTAGGAGGTTGTTTGGGAGATGGATTTGTAATATCCATGTTTGATGTATTGTTGAGATATTATCTCAACCTCTTCATTTATCTTTGGAATAAGTTAGATATGATAAAAACCAATAAACTCAATATCATGAGTCACAAAACATTGTACAATTATTCATTAATTCAATAGAACTTTGTTTTCACAATCATTTGTCTCTACTCTCCCACTTTATCATGATATCATAGCATGAGGGATGGGTGTGAATCCCTCACGAGACTGCCAAGGATCATGCAGAGGGTACAATATTTGTGATTTCTTGCTACTATCTCCAACCATTGTTGATTGTTGCAGTAGCCACCTGTGTTGTGTTCGTTCCTCTTGTAACATTGTTAAAATAGTCTAAGAGTGAAGAGTTTGGAATCACATCTATATATTAGCTATGGAGCCTCATGAACTGCGACAGTCTTGAATCATGTATGCACTTACCGAGTCTTGAATGATGTGCTCAAGTTGATTTCCCGTCAAGTTGATTTGACGTGTAGGAGACAAGAAGAAGGCGTGAGTAAGAAAAGGACTGTGATTGTACTGTGTGGAGGAGATTGGATTGCAGTTTGTTGTCGTATTTCTGAGAGTGTTGTTTACTTCCATCTAAATTGTGTTTCTGGTTCAAGCCACCGGTTAATGAAAGAATACCATCCCCTAGTGATAGCAGTGAGAGCCATTTGAATATAGCCGCCAACCTCTACACAAAATGAAAGGTGGACGGAAAGGTTGTTGGGCTCACAAAAGGGGTGTGCGGCATCGAAATTAAGAAGGAGTGACGACCTACATAGATGTTACGCGTGGATGGTGGAGGGAAATTGATCGTTGTTTGAAACCTAGCCCTGTGTCGCAGTCATTGTTGATTCTTATTATCCTCACAATCATTTATCTCTACTCTCTTATTTTATCACCCATTTTGTAATATTTTTTTAATGTCTAAAAGTATGAAAATGAAAAATGATAATTATAATTTAGTGATTTAATTAATTTTTTTAAGTAATTATGTGGTAAATAATTTCATTATAAATTAATTATAAAATGTTATTAGTCCTATTTGTTATTTTTGAATCTCCATGGTCATAAAATCACTTGTCAACGAAATGGAAGTTACAAATGGAAGTTTTTGTATTTATGGCATTTGTAATGGTAGTGGAAGCTTTTGGAAGACAAGATTAACTCATATGAGTGATAGTGAGCCTATAACATATAAAGACTTTTCCTTTATATTAAGAGGGGGCATTATTAGAAAGAATTTTATTCAGTAGTTTTTTTAGTTTATATTATGTTGTATTAATAATATACAAATTTCAAAACAACTTTTTAATAATGAAACACCAACATTACCACATTCGAATTTTTGTTTCTATCTAATAATATTTCAAAGTGATAGAAATACTATGAAACAACATGATATATGTATCATGAATTATATGTTTCTTTAAAAAAAAAAAACATTTTAAGCTATTTTATATATATATATATATATATATATATATACAATTTTTTAATAAAAGAATTAAATGTTATCATTAACATAAATTAATATTTGAATTTAATAAAAATTAAATAATAAATTAATATTAAATTCAATCAAACATTATGTAAATAAATATTAATAAATTATAAAATCAGGTTAAAAGTCAAGGAATCAATCAAAACTTTAAAATTTAAAATTATTATGTAGAAAATTTTATTTAAAATTAAATAATAATTTAATATTAAATTTAAGAAAACATTATATCACTAAATATTAATAAGCTATAAATACATAAATAATAAATTCTCGATAATGATCATTAAATCCAACAAGATCATGTACAATAATTTTTCATATGATAACAATATATGATAACAATATCTTAGAGGAACTACATTTCTACAAGTATCTTGAAATTGATATTCTCACAAGCTCAATTTGAACTGTAACATGGAGAAAAGAATAAATTGAGGGTGTAAAACTTATTATGGGCTTGAAAATAATTGTAAATTAATAGACCTTTAGCTATGGGATAAGACAAAGATTCTCTTTGAGAATCTTGTTACACCTACAATCTTATATGGATGTGAAGTTTGAGAATGCAATATCTCTCAATAATACTGGAGAAAAATATAGCAGATCTGAAAGAATTTTTATAACTTGTAATCTAAAAATTAAGAAAAACACACCCTATCATATCGTCGTCATCCAAGCTAGCATTTTATTAACTACTTAATGTACAAGAACAACAAATAAAAAATGTATAATAGGAAGCTCCCAAAAATTGCTTTAAACTCTAAATAAGATCACTAATGGCTCAAGAGGGGATGACATAATGATGCCAACTCTGGGCTAAATCATTGGGGAATAAAAGAAGAGATGATATTAAAAATATTGTAGAAGCTAAATTTAAGGAGAATCTATGGTGTGATAAAGAATTAGAGGATAAAAAATAATTAAGATACTATAAGGAGGTGACCCTAACCTTGAAAATCAAAAGAATCTCTTTGTTTTGACTAGAGTAAAGAAGAGAAACAATGTTGTTAAAATAAGAACTAATTCTCATGAGGTGCATAGTGAAACTAGGATTTGCCCAATCCCCAAAACACCATGACAAGAAATAATCTCTCACATTTTTGACACATAAAAGGTTGAAGATGAAAAACAATTTCTTCTAAAATTCCCTACAGTATACACAAATTAGATCTCAATTTCAAAATATTTGTCACAATACCCACCTTCTTAACATTCTAAGTCATCAAAACTTTAGTGATCTTGGAAGGATTCTCTTAATATTTTTGAAGCATGGAAATAACATTTTAAAGAAATACAAATAATATTTTACGTTTCTTAAGGTTCAATAGACCAATTTGAATCTCACTAGATGTTAACCACCACCACCATCATCAATATAAGTTACAAATAACTTAATATACTAAAATAAAGCAAAAGAACAAAACAATGAAGTGTACTTATTTCATAATCACATACTTTTATTAATTTTATAATAAAGGAAACAATAGTGCCATGCATAATTTAAGCAACTGTAAATCGAAGAAAATAAAGGGCACATAGATTGCAGAATAAGATTAGTTCCATCCCATTTGTCTCCAAGGTTATGGATTCCTCCTAGTAGTTGTCAAAGTTGACAAGGTTGGTTAGCAGGTTATTCCTCCACATTTATTATTTTTTAATGATTTAGTGTAAATTTTTTAAGTTTTGGTTTTGTTGGGATTTTTACTTTGAACATCAGTTTGATTCGAACATCGTTATGTCGTTTGAAGCTGATGATCACTTAAACAATTTCAATTTTTGTTGCTTATGAAAGGAATTGAGAATAACCGCTATGGAGATTTTTTGTATTGCTCTTCTATATAGCTCTAAATATGATGGTTTTCTCTTATGATTTTTTGTTGGATGGCATCTTCTAACTATTTCTTATCTAGTCTAATGGAAATAAATAGTGAATTAAATATCCTATTATATAAGAACAATATTGAATACTTCTATAATAATTTCAAGACAACCCTCTCTACTTCCATTAAAAAATTCTCTATCAAGGTATTGTGTAAAAAGAAAAATAGGACAACCAGCCCTTGGTATGATAACTAGTGTAAAATTGCTAGAAAATCCATTAGGGATGCTTCCAACGAGTCCTTAAAATATAATAAGATAAATAGATAAAAGAACCCTAATAAAAAGTAAAAAATACACTACACACACACATATATGTAATCTTTTCTACCTATAGATTCTAGATCTGAAAAAATTATTGAGGTAAATTCTAACTTGAAAAACTAAGGAAAATAATATGATTCCTTCGAAGCATTAGAATTCCTACCTTTAAAATATTTAAAAATCCTCTAATGTCATAGATAACATTCCAAACATTTCTACAAAGGTTAAATTTTTTTCTATAAAAGGCATAAAGTTTTGGGTTAAGCAACTTGCAAAAGGGAAAGGTAAGGACATCGAATGCTACCAATCTAAAATATTAAAAATTGGAGGGGCCTATCCTCGTCCCTCACATACATAATCTCTTGAATTTAGTATTTAAGAAAGGATTCCCTAAACCCTAGACTCAAACTCTTATTGTACATATTTTTAAAAGTTGGAATAAAAACAATCCCTCTAATAATAGGACCATTATGACTAGCCCCAATTTATCCAATCTATTGGGAAGTCTTTTCGAAAATAAAATCAACATATCATTGGAAGTTTAAAGACCCCCTAGATGAAAAGTAACCATGTGGATTGCCCTCAACAATAATATGTTGACATGGTACAACCTCCTTAAAAGAGGTTGGATAGGTTTGAGTCGTTGTCTGCTGTGAAAATCCAATTATGAAACAATTACTCATATTTTTATTACATGCTCATTTGTAGGTTAGATATTAGAGATGGTTAAAAATAAGTTGAAGGAAAAGGTAGGTTGGAATGGAACATCACTGGAGGATTTCTACCAATATCGGGCATAGGATAGGGTAGAAAATACGATCCAAATGGATGTCGGTGGCCTCCCACCTATTCCAACTAGTTCATTTTGGTAGATTTCTAGTTTGGCAGGTTTTTCTTAGTTTTTGGGTCCCTCACTTCTGGGGTTGTTTTGATGCTCTAAACAACATTTTTAGGGATCACCACATTTAACCTATAAACAAAGTCAGATTCTTATAACAACATGTGTAGTCCTCGGATATAAATTTCCAACAGGTTATCGTGTGCCTAAAACGAAGATCGTATGAAAAAGTTACGACCCCAGAAAGTTGATGTACTAGATTACCCTGATGGGGCCCACACGAATTTTGACACTTCATCTCCTAGGGTTAGGTTTTTTGATGTATAGGGTTTTGGAATTCATGCTTACTGTAAAAAGGCCTTCAGAGATTCATTGTAGTCATCTTCTTGTGAATGAGCGCAACTGCCACATCTCTTCTCAAAGATAATCCACCACCATTCCAACAAGCTTGTTTTCCACTGCATTTTACAGTTTCATCTTATTTCCTTATTGAATAGAAAACCAATTTTACTATATCTCTGTTATTTTGTGTTAAGAATCTTTTAATATTCTGTATTCATTTTGTTATGCTCATGAAATATGGATCAATGGTATCATACTGATTTGATCCTTGTCATCTTAATACAAGTCCCCAATGAGGTTAGGGTACAAAGAATTGGGTCTCAATTTTATTTCTCTTAAGGAAAAAATCTCTCGCATGCCCAAGTGACCTCTCATGGTAGGAGAAAATAACGATGACGAGACAGGAGATCCTTTCAAAATGTTGCTTCAGGAAGGAATAGAGGCCATAGGGATGGAATGAATAGTATAGCTCGGTGAATGACAAAGAGATCCAAAAGGGTTCATGGCTATAGGTTTAGTATTCACTATAGGATGGGCAGAGGTGATCATAGGCACCTTCATCACTACAACCATTGTGGTTGAAAGTGTCGAAGTTGTATCGTTAACTATAGTAGGTATGGGAGTCAAAGGACTACTAGTATCTTGCTAACTTGCTTCAGTACTCATCCTTGCATGATCACAAGTCTGATAAGTGGAGGTCTATGTACCACGTTTGATAACTATACGCCTTTTAGAAGGCAAAGACTCAAAATACGGTGGTAACTGTAACAAATGGCGAGACCTGCAGGGAAGCTGGTCTGGTTTCACACTGACTTAAGGCTCGAGATATAAAAAACAAATCCTAAGGCCAACTAATAATCAAAGAGAAAAACAAAACTAATCAAATGACCAATATGTACACAAACATGATAAAGAGGTTGAAAGAGGCCTTCCTATCTAAGATAGGTATGCCTTGCCCAAGAGGGGCCTGAGACTCCTCTGCTAAATATCGGAGGTATCATAATCAATTATAAGGGCCCTCGTGGTCTCAACAACGAGTCGGTCAGATCCCCCCGGAGAGGTAAATCTCCATAAAGGTTGTGTGTTGTTCGACCCTTATCTGACACAGGCTTCCTGCAGAATAACCCCTGCAAGTAACCTATGTGGTACCTAAGTCAAGAAACTAAGCGACCACGATATAACCGATGCACAGGTGAACAATCGTAATTCAGGTCCATTGTATGGGTAGGGTAACAAATCCCAAAACGCTAAAAGCACCACCTCTCATAGAGGTAAGGGTACTAACAAGATCCACATATATGAATAGATCCCCATAAATATATCTGAGGCTAAGAAGGTATCGGGGGGATATACCTTCAACCAACCTCACACAACCTCATGCTTAAATCTGGTGTAAGCGGAGCCTCCTGATATTACCGATTAGACAATGGATTTCTCCACTCCCTTAGTTAGACACATATGTTGATTTAATAGCCTTGGAGAAGTTTACTCACAAAATCCTATTCCAAGGCTCTAGATCCTAAGCTAGTTTGTGCACCCTAGAAAAATAAAATCGTTACTAATCAATTTTAAATTATAGCATTACTTTTAGTGGCCTTGCTTACTCAAAAAGGTGCAGTCGTGAAACTAGTGATGTTATGACTCAACAAGTAAAATAAATGAATATGAATACAATGCAAAGTCCTAACTTCAACTCTTAATAAATGATATGCTTTCCAACATGAAATTCTCAATTCAGTTATGCAATTCTAAATAAAATGCAATCTTTCTTTACATGTACCAAGATCAATGATAAGGAATATAAAGATCAAATGCCAACAATGTAAAATGACTAATATTTTTGTATTTTCAATATAAAAGAATGAAAATGCAAGGATTGAACAACAACTTGATATAAGAACTCTATTGTATGTAAACAAAGACCAACAAAGTAGGATATCAAGAAGAAAACACCCAACCCAAGATGCAAGGAAAATCAAATGAAAGGGATGATGAGAAAGGCACCGCCCAAAAAATCAACCAAAGAAAGGTTTCATGTCATTCCACAAACACTTAACAGTCATAATAGAGACCCAAGAAGACTCAACAATCATCAAAACCTACCCAACAACCATCAAACCCAAAAACCAAGAAACAAAGGGTGATGTACACGGTTGTTCAAGGGAAAAACACATATATACGCCTCTTGCAGAAGGAAAACATGCATATGTACGCGGCTGTCAGGAAAAAAACCACGTATATGTGTCAAAACACAACTAGGATAAGGAGAAGGATAAGAAACTCAGACTCAGAATTAACTGAGGCTATCAAGAAATCATGCAAGAAGAAACTCAATATAAACGAGAGCATTCTAAGGAGAAAAAAACTCCAAACCTCGGAAAAATAAGATTCTCTCCCCAGTATGGTCGCCAATTTTGTTACGAGGAAAATCTCTCTATGACTAGGGGTAAACCGTAACAAATGGAAATGACTGCAGAAATCAACTCTGATCTGAGTTATGCTATATAAACAAATATGCTATCAAGACAAGATAAAATTCCTACCTCATCCAGACATTTGATGAAGTCCACCATTGAGCACTTGACTCAAAGAAATACACCTACAAATTGTCCTCAACAACCAAGAAATGCAAGTGTATGGTGATAATATATAATGCTATCACATTCAATAGCATAATCCATCAACATTCATAACAAATACGCGCATGGAATAACAATTCAAATATTTGCAAGATATTAATTGGACGAGAAAAAAGTATTTCTATTAAAATGTAATCAGTAGAAGTGAATGAATTAATCTATTTACAATGAGATTTATTTATTTATTTAAATACACTTTTTTAATAAAAGTAAATTAAATAAAGGAATTAAATGTTATCATTAACATAATTTAATATTTGAATTCAATCAAAATTAAATAATAAATTAATATTGAATACATTATGTAAATAAATATTAATAAATTATAAAATCAGGTTAAAAGTCAAGGAATCAATCAAAACCTCAAAATTTAAAATTATTATGTAAAAAATTTCATTTAAAATTAAATAATAATTTAATATTAAATTTAAGAAAACATTATATCACTAAATATTAATAAACTATAAAGACATAAATAATAAAGTCTCACTAATGATCATTAAATCCAACAAAATCATCATGTACAATAATTTTTAATATGATAACAATATCTTAGAGGAACTACTTTTCTACAAGTATCTTGGAATTGATATTATCACAAGCTCAATTCGAACTATAACATGGAGACAATAATAAATTGAGGGTGTAAAACTTATTATGGGCTTGAAAATAATTGTAAATTAGTAGACCTTTAGCTATGGGATAAGAAAAAGATTCTCTTTGAGAATCTCATTACACATGTTATCTTATATGGATGTCAAGTTTGAGGATGCAATATCTCTCAATAATAGTGGAGAAAAATACAACAGATCTGAAAGAATTTTTATAACTTGTAATCTAAAAATTAAGGGAAACACACCCTATCATATCGTCGTCATCGAAGCCAACATTTCCTTAGCTACTTAATGTACAAGAACAATAAATAAAAAATGCATAATAGGAGGCTCCCCAAAATTGCTTTAAACTCTAAATAAGATCACTAATGGCTCAAGAGGGGATGGCATAATGATGCCAACTCTTGGCTAAATCATTGGGGAATAAAAGAAGAGATGATATTAAAAATATTGTAGAAGCTAAATTTAAGGAGAATCTATGGTGTGATAAAGAATTAGAGGATAAAAAAGAATTAAGATATTATAAGGAGGTGACCCTAGCCTTGCAAATCAAAAGCATCTCTTTGTTTTGACTAGAGTAAAGAAGAGAAACAATATTGTTAAAATAAGAACTAGTTCTCATGAGGTGCATAGTGAAACTAGGATTTGCCCAATCCCCAAAACACCATGACAAGAAATAATCTCTCACCTTTGTGACACATAAAAGGTTGAAGATGAAAAACACTTTCTTCTAAAATTCCCTACAGTATACACAAATTAGATCTCAATTTCAAAATATTTGTCACAATACCCACCTTCTTAACATTCTGAGTCACCAAAACTTTAGTGATCTTGGAAGGCTTCTCTTAATGTTTTTCAAGCATGGAAATAACATTTTAAAGAAATACAAATAATATTTTACATTTCTTAAGGTTCCATAGACCAATTTGAATCTCACTAGATGTTTTTTTTTTGTTTGTTAATTTGTGCAGG
>ML784509.1:991790-1003567 GCA_009831015.1 Picea engelmannii
GCAGGACCTGCGATTAACCTGTGGCTTGAGAAACCACGACTCAGGGGCATCTAAGCCGTCAAAATCACCCGGGGATCGCACCCGGCCTGAGCCACACCAACCCTTAACATGGTTGGATTTTTTGTCCCCACAGGTTTCGAACCAATGACTTTAACATCATGGAGTGGCTTAACAACACACTCCGTCACCGACTGTCCTACACCTCGAGGACGAATCTCACTAGATGTTACCCACCACCACCATCATCAATATTTGTTACAAAAAACTTAATATACTAAAATAAAGCAAAAGAACAAAACAATAAAGAGTACTTATTTTATAATCACATACTTTTATTAATTTTACAATAAAGGAAACAATAGTGTCATGTCCAATTTAAGCAACTGTAAATCGAAGCAAATAAAGGGCACATGGATTGAAAAATAAGATTAGTTCCATCCCATTGTCTCCAAGGTTATGGATTCCTTCTAGTAGTTGTCAAAGTTGACAAGGTTGGTTAACAGGTTATTCCTCCACATTTATTATTTTTTAATGATTTAGTGTAAATTTTTTAAGTTTTGGTTTTGTTGGGATTTTTACTTTTAACATCAATTTGATTCGAACATCATTATGTCGTCTGAAGATGATGATCACTTAAACGACTTCATTTTTTGTTGCTTACGAAAGGGGTTGAGAATAACCGCCATGGAGATTTTTTGTATTGCTCTTCTACATAGCTCTAAATATGATGGTTTTCTCTTATGATTTTTTGTTGGATGGCATCTTCTAACTATTTCTTATCTAGTCTAAAAGAATTAAATAGTGAATTAAATATCCTATTATATAAGAACAATATTGAATACCTCTATAATAATTTCAAGACAACCCTCTCTACTTCCATTAAAAAATTCTCTATCAAGGTATTGTGTAAAAAGAAAAATAGGACAACCAACCCTTGGTATGATAACTAGTGTAAAATTGCTAGAAAATCCATTAGGGATGCTTCCACTGAGTCCTTAAAATATAATAAGATAAATAGATAAAAATCCCAAATAAAATGTAAAAAATACACTACACACACACACACACACACACATATATATATAATCTTTTCTACCTATAGATTCTAGATCTGAAGAAATTCTTGAGGCAAATTCTAACTTGTAAAACTAAGGAAAATAATATGATTCCTCCGAGGAAATAGAATTCCTACCTTTAAAATATTTAAAAATCCTCTAATGTCATAGATAACATTCCAAACATTTCTACAAAGGTTAAATTGTTTTCTATAAAAGGCATACAATTTTGGGTTAAGCAACTTGCAAAAGGGAAAGCTAAGGACATCGAATGCTACCAATCTAAAATATTAAAAACTAGAGGGGCCTATCCTCATCCCTCACATACATAATCTCTTGGATTTAGTATTTAAGAAAGGATTCCCTAAACCCTGGACTCAAACTCTTATTTTACATATTTTTAAAAGATGGAATAAAAACAATCCGTCTAATTATAGGACCATTATGACTAGCCCCAATTTATCCAATCTATTTGGAAGTCTTTTCGAAATAAGATCAACATATCATTGGAAGTTTAATGACCCCCTAAATGAAAAGTAACCATGTGGATTTCCCTCAACAACAATATGTTGACATGGTACAACCTCTTTAAAAGAGGTTGGATAGGTCTGAGTCATTGTCTTGTGTGAAAATCCAATTCTAAAACAATTACTCGAATTTTTATTACATGCCCATTTGCAGGTTAGATATTGGAGATGGTTAAAAATAAGTTGAAGGAAAATGTAGGTTGGAATGGAACATCACTGGAAGATTTCTAACAATATCGGGTATAGGATAGGGTGGTAAATATGATCCAAATGGATGTCGGTGGCCTCCCACCTATTCCAACTAGTTCATTTTGGTAGTTTTCTAGTTTGGCAATTTTTTCCTAGTTTTTGGGTCATTGACTTTTGGGGTTGTTTTGAGGCTCTAAACAACATTTTTAGGGCTCACCACATTTAACTTATAAACAAATTCAAATTCTTACGGCAACATGTGTAGTCCTCGGATATAACTTTTCAACAGGATATTGTGCGGCTAAAACGAAGATCGTATGCAAAAGTTACGACCCCAGAAAGTTGATGTACTAGATTACCCTAACGGGGCTCGCACAAATTTTGGTGCTTCATCTCCTAGGGTTAGGTTTTTGGATGTATAGTTTTTTGGAGTTGATGCTTACTGTAAAAAGGCCTTCAAAGTTTCATTGAAGTCATCTTCTTACGAATGAGTGCAACCGTCCCATCTCTTCTGAAAGATAAGTCGCCACCATTCCAACAAGCTTGTTTTTCGCTGCATTTTACAGTTTCATCTTATTCCTTATTGAATAGAAAACCAGTTTTACTATATCTTTGTTATTTTGTGTTAAGAATCTTTTAATATTCTGTATTCATTTCGTTCTGCTCATAAAATCTGGATTAGTGGTATCATACCGATCTGATCCTTGTCATCTTAATACAAGTCCCCAACGAGGTCAGGGTACAAAGAATTGGGTCTTGAGCTTATTTATCTTAAGGACAAAATCTCTCACATGCCCAAGAGACCTCTCATGGTAGGAGAAAATAAAGATGACAGGACATGAGATCCTTTCAAAATGTTGCTTGAGGAAGGACTAGAGGCCATAAGGATGGACTGAATATTATAGATCAGTGAATGACAAAGAGATCCAAAAGGGTTCGTGGCTATAGGTTGAGTATTCACTATAAGATGGGTAGAGGTGATCATAGGCACCTTCATCACTACAACCATTGTGGTTGAAAGTGTCGAAGTTGTATCGTTAACTATAGTAGGTATGGGAGTCGAAGGACTACTAGTATCTTGCTGACTTGATTTAGTATTCATCCTTGCATGATCACAAGTCTGATAAGTGGAGGTGTGTGCACCACGTTTGATAACTATATGCCTTTCAGAAGGCAAAAACTCAAAATATTATGGTAACTGTAACAAATGGAGAGACCTACGGGGAAGTTGGTCTGGTTCCACGTTGACTCAAGACTCAAGATATAAAAAACAAATCCTCAGGCCAACTAGTAATCAGAGAGCACAAAAAAAATAATCAAACGACCAATATGTACACAAACATGATAAAGTGGTTGAAAGGGGCCTTCCTATCTAAGATAGGTATGCCTCGCCCAAGAGGGGCCTGAGACTCCTTTGCTAAATATCATAGGTATCATAATCAGTTATAAGGGCCCTTGTGGTCTTAACAACGAGTCGGTCAGATCTCCCTGGAGAGGTAATTCTCCATAAAGGTTGTGTGTTGTCCGACCCTTATCTGACCCAGGGTACCTACATAATAACCCCTACAAGTAACCTATGTGGTACCTAAGTCAAGAAACTAAGCAACCACGATATAACCGATGCAAAGGTGAACAATCGTAAGTCGGGTCCACCGTATGCGTAGGGTAACAAATCCCAAAACCCTAAAAGCACCACCTCTCATAGAGGTAAGGGTACTATCAAGATCCCCATATATGAATAGATCCCCAGAAATATATCTGAGGCTAAGAAGGTATCCAAGGGATATACCTTCAACCAACCTCATGCAACCTCATGCTTAACTCCTGTGTAAGCGGAGCCTCCTGATATTATCAATTAGGCAATGGATTTCTCCACTCCCTTAGTTAAACACATATGTTGATTTAATAGCCTTGGAGAAGTTTACTCACAAAATCCTATTCCAAGGCTCTAAATCCCAAGCTAGTTTGTGCACCCTAGAAAAATAAAGTCGTTACTAATCAATTTTAAATTATAGCATTACTTTTAGTGGCCTTGCTTACTCAAAAATGCGTGGTCATGAAACTAGTGATGTTATGACTCAGCAAGTAAAATAAATGAATATGAATACAATGCAAAGTCCTAACTTCAACAAACAATAAATGATATTCTTTTCAAAATGAAATTCTCAATTCAGTTATGCAATTCTAGATAAAATGCAATCTTTCTTTACATGTACCAAGATCAATGACAAGAAATATAAATATCAAATGCTAACAATGTAAAATGACTAATATTTTTGTATTTTCAATATAAAAGAATGAAAATGCAAGGATTGAACAACAACTTGATATAAGAACTCTACTGTATGTAAACAAAGACCAACCAAGTAGGATATCAAGAAGCAAACACCCAACCCAAGATGCAAGGAAAATCAAATGAAAAGGATGATGAGAAAGGCACCGCCCAAAAATTCAACCAGAGAAAGGTTTCATGTCATTCCACAAACACTTAATAGTCATAACAGAGACCGAAGAAGACTCAACAATCATCAAAACTATCCATCAACCATCAAACCTAAAAACCAAGCAACAAAGGGTGATGTACACGACTGTTCAGGGGAAAAGCACATATATACGCTTCTTGCAGAAGGAAAACACACATATGTACACGACTGCCAGGAAAAAAACCACATATATGTGTCAAAACACAACCAGGATAACGAGAAGGATAAAAAACTTAGATTCAGAATGAACTAAGGCTATCAAGCAATCATGCAAGAAGAAACTCAATATAAATGAGAGCATTCTAAAGAGAAAAAAAACTCTAAACCTCAAAAAAGTAAGATTCTCTCCCCAGTATGGTCGCCAATTTTGTTACGAGGAAAATCTCTCTATGGCTAGGGGTAAACCGTAACAGATGGAAATGACTACATAAATCAACTCTGGTCTCAGTTATGCTATATAAACAAATATGCTATCAAGACAAGATAAAATGCCTACCTCATCCAGACGTTCGATGAAGTCCACCATTGAGCACTTGACTCAAAGAAATACACCTGCAAATTGTCCTCAACAACCAAGAAATGCAAGTGTATGATGATAATATATAATGCTTTCACATTCAATAGCATAATCCATCAACATTCATAACAAATACGCCCATGGAATAACAATTCAAATATTTGCAAGATATCAATTGGACGAGAAAAAAGTATTTCTATTAAAATCTAATCAGTAGAAGTGAATGAATTACAAACTTTCGTTTCGGCATGGTTCATAACCAATAAACTAAGTCCATTCCAGATGGGCATCCACCACTTCAATCCTCCACCAAAGGCAAGTACATAGAAGAGAGACAATGAGGTTCTTAATTATGTAGGGAAGAGCTTGGGGGCTGAACAATGTGTTTAGACTTAAAAGGGCAAAGGGATGCAGACTCAATATAAAGTGAATAATTTCTCCAGAGTAACTTTTCTCTCAAAGTTGAATTTTTCTCTCATTTTCCATAGATCGGATTTGCCCCATTTGTAGCCTTCAAGTGGAATTGAAGGGTCAAGTCAAAACGTTTCTAGTATATGGAAGGTCAAGGATCATGGATCTCGTGACGTGACATGGAAACCCGATGCTATTTTTTAATTTTGGGCACAAATCTTGATGTATGTGGGTGGTAGTGGTGCAACCTGCATATACACATGTTTTACTATAGGTTGGATGCTTATATGCGGAAAAATAATTTTTTTAGCTCTGGGATTTGCAAAAAAGGGACTTCAAGTCTGCATAGGGAAATGGAAACTTGCCTTCTGTGCAAGTTTGCATAGGGTGAGGAAAATATTACTATAACATTTTCCATAGTAAAAGTGTAGATAAAGTCAAAGTTTGATGGTATAATGCGTAGTTCTTGAAAATACATTTCCAACGGGCTATCACATTCCTAATACGAAGATCGTATGAAATAGTTATGACCCCGGGAAGTTAATGTACTAACTTACACAAACAGGGCCCACATGACTTTTGGGGTTTCATCTCCTATGGTTAGGTTTTTGGATGTCTATGGTTTTGACATTCATGTTTATCATAAAAAGACCTTCATAGCCTCATTGTAATCATCTTCTTGCGAATGAGCATAGATGTCACATCTCTTCTCAGAGATAAAGTTGCCACCATTCTAGCGAGTCTTGCACTCTGTATTTTTACAATCTCTTTACACTCTGTAATATCTTCTTTTTCATTTCGTTATTTCATTGTAATATCTTTTTTTATGTCTTTCATTGTTTTGAATAAGAAATTACACATATGTTGAAAACACCTCTTAATTAAAAAAAAATAACAATTATTTTTAATAATAATTTTAATAACCAAATGTTAAAAACATAAAATTTCGAATATAACTTTAATAAATATGTTTGAGATTGAAAGAATTTAATACCCTTCCATGAATTACGATGGCTACACCTTAGTTTCTAAAAGGATATAAACTAGAGCGAAGTGTACTGTCTATTGCCTTCAACACCAAAGACTACTAACGGTGTCGTGTAATCTTCTGCAACGTTAAGGTTGACGAACATAATTGGAATCTAACTTATACTCAATTATTTTTATTTGCCATTTACGTAGAGAACACGTCACCCTTCAAAGCATATTATAGGTGTACTCCTGAGATCCTAAAAGAATTCTTAAAGTATTGCCATAGAGATCTCATTTCCTTAAAAATCTTGTTATTCTTAGAATCTTTTTCCGTTATTCACACGTTACTCTGAGATGGCCTTCATCGTTAACATAGATCAACATTGCTCACAGCCAAGCTATCGTGTATCACCGACTGGAAGGTATTAGTAAGTTGTGTAATTCCTCTCCGTGAGAAGGATCGAAAGGTGATCAAACGTACATTTGGAAAGTGAATTGAAGAATATAAAAGAGGAAGAAGATATACGTTTGATGTTTCCCTAAATCGATTGAAAGCGAAGAATATAAGTGGAAAGTGAAAGCGAAGAATATAAAAGAGGAAGAAGATACAAGTTTGATGTTTCCCTAAATCGATTGATGTCACTTCAAAAATATACTATTATTCCCTTCCATCCTCAATATTGCTCAACTCTAGTAGCAGCTAAAAATATTCTCCACTTACCGTTCGTCATCTATAAATGGCCACCCCAAAACATAGAACAAGCACCACCAGATCGATAGCTCCTACCACCAGATCGATAGCTCATTTTTCTTTGTTTCAAGAGTAATTGGCGTTTGGCATATTGTCAATCAATCAATCGAATCCATGGCATACAATGGGCAGTACGATTCATGCCAAGGGAGGAACGAGAGGATTTACGAGTCACMGCCCAATTCAGGCTATGGCTATCACCAGCAGCCGGCACGTCCCCCTTTCGACCCATGCCTAAATGCAACAGAAGGAGGATATGGATTTAACGASTATGGAGGCCCCGCAGCTAGTAACAAGTTTAAYGCAACAKGAGGCTACATGATGAGCGGCCAGAAAATACTTCCACAAGGCCAGATCGTGAGGGTCTGCTCTAAGGCCAATCCTGACTACACTTTGGCTATCAGAGATGCCAGAGCCGTCATGCTCTTCTACAATCCCAATGATCCCACAATGGTAACATTCTCATATTCTTTAAAAGCTTTCATATTCTTAGTACATGTATTTTCTTGATTGATCTTAGTAGCTATAATATAAATGCATTTATGCAGCAATGGGTGAAGGACGAAAGCTGGAGTAACCGTGTGAGGGACCAAGTGGGTCACCCTGCATTCGCTCTGGTGAACAAAGCCACCGGTCAAGCTCTTCGCCATGCTATTGCTGAATGTCAGGAGGTGCTCCTCACTCAGTACGAGGGCCCCTCCAGTTATGATGAGAACGTGCTGTGGAGTGAGAGTGAGGACATGGGATATGGATATCGTACGGTAAGGATGGCCAACAACATTGGACTCAACTTGGACGCATTCCAGGGCGACAGGAGGAACGGAGGCATCAGGGATGGCACTCATGCTGTGCTCTGGAAATGGAACAAGCAGGACAACCAGCTCTGGAAGCTCTCCCCCTGCTACTGATTGCTACATGTATATAATATATCTAGTATTATACTGTGTTAATATTATGGCGGAGCTCAGTAGAAGATGATGCCTAGAATAGCATAGCAGCTACCACATGGATACGAAAGGATAGGATGGCTGATTACTATTATTATCATAATAAGATCAGAGAGTATAGACCAGAGATGTCTGTGTGTGTACGCAGCTTTTTATCATCTCATAAATAAATAAAGCCGTTTCATACTATCAAATTTATACTGTCACTCAACTTGCTTGTCTCTCTCTGTATCAAAACTACTGTTTATGTTAACATCAACTACAGCGTGCTATTATGTTAACTTGTTATGAATTGAATTAGCATTGTGTGGAAACAACATGGTGGGTTTCCATCAACTCCTTTTCAAATTAACTATGCAGGATGAACCAACTTATTATTTTGATAGATATTTAATAGAATTAATTAGTGAGTGGGAGTTCCATTATCTTACGGCATATGCCAAAGAGATCGACATACATATTAAAAGACAACTCATTTTGCACAGAATGGTGAGCATAATAATGGCCAGAAACTTTGGCACCAATGGTAAAACAAAAGGTTGGACTCATTAGGATAGCTCGTACGCCATGTTATGAAACATAAAATATCAAAACCTCTGTCTTCTTCCAGTTGAAACGTGAATCGAAAGGTGAACGGTGGAAAATTTTTATTAGCCATTGAGTGAAGTCGAATGGTGAACGGTGGTCAATTTTTATTAGCCATTGAGTGAGGTCGTAGTCTAAACGTTATAGAGGTGGTGATTTTTTTAAGGTGATTTTGGGTCGGGATATTTGTTCTAAGTAAGAAATTGTTAGATTTTTAGATTTGAGTGATTAGTTTTGTATAATTAGAATGTTTTAGAATTTTTCAACATTTTGAATCTATTTCTACATTAAAAATAAATTTTAAACAACAAAAAATAATGATTTCTTACAAATTTATATCACTAGATTTCAAAATGGACCTTTACTAATTCTGAATTCATAAATATAACTAGCTTAATACTTACAAAAAACAATTATCATCAAAACTAGATTTGACCAGGGCATGACAAATATAAACAATTCCTACTAACCCTTAGATATACACTTCTTTGAATTTTTAATTAGATATTATATTCTGTACTTTTACCATGAAAATAAGATTAAGATTGATGGCAAATTATCTACATTCATAAAAACAATTGCAGAAATGTCCAATGGAAATTGGAAGATTTTTCTTCTTGGTTATAAACTCACAAATGACACACCAAGAGAGGTGGATTTATTGAAGAGTTGAAACCTAGACATAACCGTTTCATCAGGTAGGAAACAATAGTGTCATGCCCAATTTAGGCATCTGTGAACCAAAGCAAAGAAAGGGCACCGAGATTGTAGAATAAAAGTAGTTTCATCCAAATCGTCTCCAAGTTATGAATTCCTCCTGGTAGTTGTCCAAGACGTCCAAGCAAGGTTATGAATTCCTCCTGGTACTTGACCAAGATGTCCAAGGTAGGCTAGTGGCCCCATTTTTTCAAGTTATTAAATTATATATTAATTTATAATTTATATATTCAAAATAAAAAAAAACAAGGAATATACATAAGAATAATCACAAATGGAATGAGATAAATTTAAAAGGAAAAATAATAATATTGATGCACCTAAATAGTTTTAAATAAATACCAAAAATATATGAAAAATAAATGTTTCTTTTATGCAAACATATGTTTTTATGTATTTATCATTTATCTTATTATGAGTGTATCAAAATTATGTACAGTAGATACTAGTTGGATGTAAATTTTATTTGAGTAAATTTATAAGGAAATAAGTTGAAAATATGATTAGTTTTGTTTCTTTTCCTCCGAAAATATTTATCCTTATGGTTGGAAACATCTCTTTGAATCCTTTTGGTTCTTTTTAAGTTGATTTTGATAGTACACTTTTTGTTTTGAGATCCATTTTTTGTCTCAAAATTCCCCTAATGAGAAGGGCCCTTAGTTTGATTGATAACAAGTTGGGTAAGATGTTTGATATATGTAAGAAAACCAGGTCCTTGGATATGATCTCTATGGCCAATATTTTTGTTGAAGTGTATGAGATAGATTATAGCAATATCCCTTATAGGTGCTCTATATGTTCATATATGTATGGTATATTAAATGTGTGTTCCCTAAGAAGGATATACCTACTAATGAAGAAAATGTTAGAAGAACTTTTGGAGGTCAATGAACAAGCTTTCAACCAATCAAAGGTTGTTGAGGAGAATTTAAACCCCTCTTCTTTATTGAAAGGTAGGTTGGAATATGAAGATCCCACATAATAATTGCTAATAAAATTATAAGAAGTTGCTAGAGAAAAAGATCAATTTTCAAATCCCTAAAAAAAGTTAGTTAAGAAGTCTAAGTTAGTAGATAATAGTTAACTAGTTGAAGGCATTGGTGTATCAACGATATGCTCAGAGAAAACCCTTAACTTTTGTGGATGTGATAAAAATCAAGGATTCATGTAAGAAGAAGAAGAAACCCTCATGTAATCTCTTGATGGATTTAAACATAATAGAAGAATATGATGAACTAACTGTGGTGGAGAATTATTGTTAAGGGAGGTTTTGGGGAATATCATTCCAAAAAAGGAGGTAGAAGAAAAAGGGTATACCAGTGGAGGATGAAATAATTACTCAAGATATAGGCTTGGATATATGTGAATGTCAAGATGGTCTTGGTAGGAAATATTACCTTTCCAAGGAATGAAAGGAGTAGACCAAAAAGTTTTATCAGGGAAAGAAATGACTATTTGAGGGGCTCATAGACCAGGAAAATCCCATTCTAATGGTTCAATGTGATAGTGCTCTCCTATAACATAAGATTTCTAGGGAATTCTTACAAAACAAACTCCATGAAGAGAATTATATAAACAATTAAGGAAATGTGAAAGCTAATGATGGTCTCTCATGATGCATTAATACCAATGCAAACATGGAAAAACATTAATCTATTAACTTCGAGGTATTATTCAAGGTACTTTTACATTGAATTTGAATACGATGTAAAATTATGAAACGTAGAAAATTTAAATAGCTTTCTGAATATATAACTTTTATTTATAGAAATTGTGAATAACTATGTGAAATTTAGTTTTTCTAACAATGTTATGTTATTTTTCAAGCAAAATATAAGGTATATGTATCCATTAGTGTAGGTGTTGAGTAACTTAATGATGCAATTACATTAATGTTTTTTGTATAATTGCAGATAACCCATTATTCTAGTGTGGTGTAATTTTTACAAAATTTGTAATAATATTATTATTAATTTTTTTTAAATCATGAAAGTCAATATAATCTTGAAATTACAACGCGCAAGCTAGGAGGGTCTTAACATTATCAAACATTATTTTCCTTTTTCAAATTGTGGATATCGGTCTCTTCTAGTACGACATACCTTATTTTAAAAATGGTTAAGATAATAAAACGTTATAGCATAAATAAAAGAGGTATGTATTTTAGGATTCTGATATATGTAAAGACAAAAATAGATTAAAATAGTAAACAATATTAATTATCTTAAAAAATTATACATTTGGAATTTGCAAAGCCAATTCTATATGTGTTTTTGGTTTCATAGACAATGTATTTGTGTGACCTATAGAAAAATAGCATTAAAAACACAGATATAGAAAGATATTCATAAAAATGGAGGTTTTTATGTATTTGCAAACCAAAGCACTATGTTTGTAATTAAATCCAAGGAAACCAATTCAACATACACATACACTCAAGTTGTCATTCCCTCCCCCAAAAAAAATTGAATTATAACTAATGCAAACACTCTCCTAAGAAAACATGCATTCTCTAGAAACGCACACTTGCTTCAAGAAAACACACAGGTTCATGGAATGTGTGTTCTCTTATGCCTATTTTACTTATTTTTTTTCTTTGTCTCTCTTTCTCTCCCCCCCCCCC
>ML784510.1:16037-30597 GCA_009831015.1 Picea engelmannii
AAAAAAAAAAAAGTCCAAAATAAAAATAAAAACAAATTACAAAATCAACTAGATCTCTTATTACTCTCTCACTATGAAAATAATGTTTGACTTGTACATGCATTGCAGAACACGAATAACAAGCAAACACAGTTCCATGGGAATAAACAACTCGTATAGGACTACACATAAACTTAATGTACGAGTTGGATGGCATTACAGGGATTTGATGCATTGGCCTCTGACCTTTCCATTTCTGTATTAACCCATTTCTGAGCCATAGGTCATTTCTGTATTAACCCATTTCTGAGCTATATCTACTGGGAAAAATTATCTGCAGAGAATACATATATTGGCCTTTGAGTCTTACATTTCTGTATTAAGCCATTTCTGAGCGAAATTTGACCCACGAAATATGATATTTTCACATAAAGTCTGAATCCAAAATCAAAATTACCAGTTTACAATGTTGATCAGATACCACACCGCAATATGCACAACCCATGGATTGGACAGGTGGGCTACAATAACTGGTAAAATCCATTGCTATAAAAAAAACAAGTTGATATTTGCTTGGATATGCATTTTATAAAGCAAAGCTATCCTGCAAAATATAGACATCTTTTCCATGATTTTGTCGATCCACTTGGCCCTTTGTCGATCCACTTGGCCCTTCTTTTTCCTGCCAAAACAAATACGTATCCTCTCAAAATACAACCTACTTTGAAAGGCATCAAACTCAGAGTTTCAGAATAACATTTGCTGAATCAAACCCTAACTCACATAGAAACCCACCTCTTGAGAAGTTGTTGAGGATGACAGGAGAGAAAGCATGATTCAAAACTATTGTTGAAGCCATAGATGCCCACAACAACTCCAAATCCTGTCAAAATAACGGTTGTCACAGTAGATAAATTCTATACACTTCACTAATACTCGATGATAAGAGGGAATATTATTTACCTTATCAGGACCGACTGTTACCGTCATTTCCTCCAATTCGCTCAGGTCTTTCACTTCCAGTTGATTCAAGATAATAATTCTGGTAATGGTGGAAATTGGAAGGATATTCAAATCATCCATAATTATAAATGTAACAACCTCTTTCACGAACCCTGGAATCATTTGATCATGATTCGCAGAAGAAGAAGAAGAAAAAGATGAGGAGGGAAGATCAAGAAAGTGCAACTGATTCGTTAATTCGTGTCCACAGACACATCTCTGCCCTGCTCGAGTGCTAAGTTGATGCTTGCTATGGAAATCACTATTAGCGCTGCCGCATGCATAGTAGATGGGAGGAATGGCATATTCGATCCATGGTGAACCATTGTAACAGATGAACAATTTGTGGGGCTTCATCCAAAAGGTTTTTTCGATAGTCATATAGGTGGCATTCATCTTGTCTACACTTTTGTACAGGTTACTGATGCTTTCCATTCTCGCAGAAGTCTGATAACACCACCGGTAGGTAGCAAAAGAAAGCCGAAGAGGAGATCGACAAAGTCCTTTCCGGACTCTACATAGAGGACCCGTCGATTTCTTTTGTTTATAAAAAGCCTTACATCCATGCTGCAACTAGAACTGATGTTGTCCTCTGCCATTGTAATACCCACTGCCTGAGTGATATCCTGCGAACAGAAGGCCACATAGAACAAATCCAGAATCAGTGCTAATCCTCACTCTCTGCTTTGATTTGATTTTATATTTGTCCATGTCGTAACAAATGTAGGCTGCCTCCTCGTTTTCCAATCCCGGTTAGAAAGTGGCAGCATCTCTGATATCATTTCATGGCGAGCTCTTTTCTCTTTCGCGCAGCAAGATCCCAAGTTGGACCTGCTGTGCTAAGGGCCCGATTGAAACTTTGGTGCCTGCAGGTTCTTGGATGCGGAGGGACGCACGGTAACATTATTTAAATTTTGAATTTGAAATTCCATGCATTTAATGATTTCCAACTCAGTCATCCCTCGTTATCATGCAAACGATGTTTGAAGGAGCGGCCGGAATATGGATGGCCGACGAGTTAATGGAAACCACGTTTTAGGGAGAAGCCATAAGATGGATCACATCCACCATGCATGATATCGACCATAATAAATAACCATGCAACAGCCTCCCAATCATTGGGCTGCTGCATGGTGGATAGCCTTCGCCCCTAGCTAAGGATCTTTAAGGCCATGTCATCAGTGACATCATCATCCTCCGTACTCTTACACGAAATGGGCACTCACATATCCAATGACTATAGATAAATTTTGGGCCCTACCAATATACGATTAGGATCTCCTCTCGGAGTTGACTCCAATCAATGGTGGAGATCTCTCTTCTAGACGATCCAATAGTCAACGAAGAATTTGCCTTTCCAAAGGCTTGAACTTGACAAGGACCCACTTCCTGTTACCTTGAACAATTACAGGTTGCCACGTATCCTCCTCAAACACATAGGATCTTTCCATTAGCATGATGTGAGTATGACTTCACCCTTTATCTTGACCTCGTCTAAGGGTTCCCACACCGATCAATGATTGAGATTCAATGTCACTCTTTGACACCGTGCTCTAACATGGTTCGTGAATTTCACAGAAAATCAAATCCAATCAAAATTAGAAATAAAGAGAAACTTCTTATCATTTTTCAAGGTCCAATATGTTACACACTTAGCCATAGAAAATCTAAAATAAATAAAGCAATGACTAGGTGAGTCAGTCTATGAATACAACAAAAGTTTCAAAGATCTAATTAGCCAAATACTATCGAAAATTGATCAAAGTATACTAGTATAATGGTACGTAGCCGGATTGCTAGAATGAATCAGAACTCCATTATGAATTTATGAGATAACCTCCTGTGGAGAAACCTTACATAAATAACAACATGTCAAGTCAGATGATGATGACCCATTGACTTCCTCATCGACAGAAAGGCTAGAAGAAAAAATAGAACATTTATAACACACCATTAAAAATATATCCTTAAGAAGAAGAAAAGTGTGTTGTACCACATGATGCGAAGATGGTCATACAAAAGATACTTGTAGTATTAATGATCAAGTACCAGGAGCAATGGATGTTGGACGAGTGCAAGTGGAAACATATTGTAATATATGTGAAACATTGACTGACCATATTGTACAAGATTGTCCTCACAACTTGAAAAATATCACGTGGTGCCATATCTGTGAAATGCATAGCCAAAAAACATCTGAGTTTCGTCTAAATGCACGAAACAGAAATGTAAATATAGTCTATCATACCGAAGAAACCGATCACAATAACGACTACTAGAGAAGAAATGATTATTATGGTCGAGCTTGTGGTCAAGGTGGCTGAGGTCGATCCAGATTCCAAGGTCAAGGTCGACCTTACTGTTACAATTGTTAGAAAGACGACCACATTAACCTTGAATTCCCAATAAAAGATTGGGTCGAATTGAAATTGTGTAACATTTGTGGCATTGGTGATCATTCACTAGAATATTGTCCAATAATACTTGATAAGATCATGAAAAAAAAGAATGCCAACCTCCTACACGCAATCTCCAAAGAAGAAATGTTAAATTCGAAGAACTTACATGTCATCAGTAGATCGGGTGTAGGGAAGGATAATATCCCCTTACATGATCGACAAACATGGAAGTCTAGTCAGTTTCCAAATCCATATAAAGAAAAACAGATTATGAGGGAAGCACTTAAATTATTCATATATTCTAACCAAGACCAACCAAACAGAGGAAGACAAAACGAAGACATTGTACAAGAATTCTTACAGCTCTTAAAAGAAAAGCACTCAATCGGTCGATTGCTAAATATTCTTAATATACTAAGAGAGTATAAAGAAGGAAAAAGACCATCTAAGGAAGTCAAACAACTCTCCTATAAGAATAAATATTATGACCCCCCCAAAATATATTTAAGGTTTCGAAAAAATTTGGTCTTAACACTTTTTTATGAATCCCCCAAAAAGGGATTTTTTTTAAATTTTCATACTATTGTTTTGAATAATTTCAAATATTGTTTCTATTTTCATTTTCATCATGTTATTATTTTCTAAACTTACAGTGCATAACATCAAGGATGCACATCAAGGATGCATTGAATTTAATGCTTAATTCCTACTAACCTTGGTGATAAATCCAACAATATTTCTAGTTCAAAATTGAGAAGTATGAAATTTAATTGAGTACATAAAAACATTTAATGGTTTCTTAATTTTTTTAGAGAAGCAAAAGATTCCTTATCTTGAGAGAAGCAAATCCCTATTATTTAGTGATGGTATTCTTTTCATATCTTAGAAAATGCAGAAAATGTGAATATGGCCTCAATATTATAATCATTCATGTTAATATTAACCATCATAGAGAAGTTAATCTGGTATACATATTTGTCTTCAACTTACAATAAATGGAAACACAATTTGGAGAAATAAAATATGCTATCGGAGACAAAAATCAAAATCGTTATCCAAAATACTTTACAAAGTACAGAAACAAAAATGGAAAGAAGTATTTAAAATGTTAAGGATACTAATGGAAAGTACAAAGTGTCTCCATGCATAGAAGTATGCTTGTTTCCAAGGTTTAATATAAGTACATAGAATGTGACATAGAAGATGCCATATTTACAAACTTGTAAACTTTCAAACAAGTTGGTGCTTGAATCATATCAATCTATGAAGAGAAAATACATTAGGTTCTCATTTACATTGAAACATATATGTCTTCTAAAATTTGGAATGCATAACTGCAAGACATATCCTCTAGAAAATTCCATTCTATCACTGAGACTATAAAATTGTAACCACTCTTAAACTTTCAAAGGTTCTCAATTCCATTTTTATATACAACAATGGATTGCAACTTTTTCTATAACAATGTGTAAAATAAAAACTTTCACATTGCAATCTCAAGATTGGGAATATTATATTTGATCTCTTTATGGGGCAATTGCATGGCACCAATATTATATATCTTATCACTTATATGCACATCCTATACTAACAGAGGCATGTTCTCTACCCTACCTGTGTCTTTTGTGTATGCCAATTGGCATACAGAGAAGGACCAATGGGATGCTCTGTATGCCACTTGGCATACACAACATGCACATGTGTCTTCTTTGTATGCCAAGTGACATACACAACAGCCCATTGGGCCTTCTCTGTATGCCAATTGGCATACACAATAGGCACCAATTGGCATACATAGCAAGCCCAATGGGTTGTTCTGTATGCCAATTGGCATACACAACAGGCACTTCTACTTGGAGACATTACATATATCCAAAGACAAACAACAGGTGGAACCATTGGGTCAAATCTCCATGGAATCCCTATGTTAATCAAGAATAATATTGCCTCCAATGATAATCTCAATACAACTGCTAGATCATTTTCTCTATTGGGTTCCAAGGTTGAAAGGGATGTAGGTGTGGTGAATAAACTGAGGAAGTTTGGTGCAATAATATTGGTTAAGGCCAGCTTGAGGAAGCCAGTGGTTGGAGTGATAGAGGAAGCAATAATATTTTAATGCACCCAATGGTTGGAGTGCTAGAGGAAGCTAGACCAAGGTTCCCGTGCTTCACTTGATTCAATATCAATATTTTGAATTTCTCATGAGATTTGTGCAGTTAGTCATGTGTAAATTATTTGAAAAACTAATATTAGTGGGTATCCTAAGGAATTCCCCAGTTTAGTTTTTCGGTTAAGACATTTCTAATTTGATTGTGTATAACATATCATATCGGTTACAGTGTGTAAAATTGGGTCGGATGATGGGTTTAGGATTTTGAACTGAGTAGGACCCATATATATTGACAACTGATTCATGCATATCCACCACAGGTTCGATAGTGGTTGTGCCATCAAATATGGCAGCGCTGACGCTAGGCACATAGACTTTGGTTCAATTCTTTGTCCATCTGGTGCTAACTCAATTGTTGGTATAAAAACCACAGTTGGACTCACCATTAGGGTTGGAGTCATTTCCATCTCACACCACCAAGACACTGTGGGGTAATTGCAATTTTCTTGAACTATTCCTTCTCTTTAAAATTATGATGAGCTTTTAGTTAGTTAGAAATTAGAACCCTCAAAATTTATTGGCTAGATCAATACCTTACTCAGTTGACCTTTCAGGACCCACTCATTTAACCAACTCATTCATTCCCATCTCAAATCACCAAGACACTGTGAGGTAATTGAAATTTTCTTGAACTATTCTTGTTCTTTAAAATTATGTTGTGATTCGTGAAAAAACTATTGATATAATAAAAACTTCATGGACACGAACATAGGGGTTATGTAATAGTGAGAAAAGTTGCAAACTAGCTTGTTTCTGGTGGACCAATGGACAGTGGACCCTGTTAATGGAATATCTCAGTGCTCGCCTTCGTGAACCCTCAGTAACTGATATCCCCACTACCCAGTGCTCCGCCCTGTGAACCTCAGAAGAATGAAGGAATTAGGGTTTTAACGTTTTGTTAACCATTTGGAATTTACCCATTTTAAAAAAAAAAAATTGCAATTTTTTTTTTGTGTTAAAAACATGGTCAACCAGAAATTCCCATTTCCCATCGAATTGGGAAAATTAATGCACGAATCAAACCTAACGTCGAATTTTCGAAATTGTTTTACCAGTTCAGCCAAACTTGGTAACTATGGTTTTAATACATCCATGTCGAAAATAAATAAATAAACATATTGAATAAGATGCATACAACATATGCATGTGTGGAGTTTATATACAATGTAGAAGCCTCTATGAATAGACATAACCTGTAGATATATATATTCATCAATAGTATTATATGATAATTATCATATATAAAGGTATATAACATATCTCCCCATTATGTGGAAGCTTCATACTTAAAGTTGTGTTAAGAAAAACATTCTATGGAGGAACAAGATATTGTACACATAAGTGGGACTACACACAGGAATCTGAAATGAGAAGAACTAACTTCCACTTGATTAGAGGACTATTCTACATGCAACATGAATTAGGGATACATGGATCAGATAATTTTTCATCAAAAGAGAAGAAAAACATAACTTGATCTCAAAATCGTTCATCTCTCCTCTTGTAAATGACAATCCTAACAATTTAACACTAAAAGTTGTAAAAGTTTAAGAAATATAACAGGTATGTCATGCTTCTAAAAACAACGTTGAGTGTATTGTTATAGGTACTAACACTACGATTGAAAAAAATAATCTGAAAACCTATCAGTATTTGCAATGTTGAATATATATAGAATTTTCAGAAAGATCTAATTTGACTAGTAAATATATTTTTACTAAAGAACCGTCACAAGCTAGAACTAGAAACTGAATTACAAGTATTTATTCTCCCAATGGAAAAAGAAGGTCCCTGACCTTGATTACATGAGTAAATAGTGAAAAAAAATCGGCATGGGAAAGAGTAGTAAACCTCTGGGAGTTGTAAATTTTAACTGCATACTAAAATGGGACAAGAGTATAGTTTTTGGGAAAATATTCTAGAAGTCAATAGATCTAGAAATTCACTTTCTAGATAATTACTTCTACTTGTTAGAGAAAATTGGAAGAACAGAGCCTTCAAGCTTAAGATGGCACAAAAAATGCCTATGTGCATGATCTCTAAAGTGCCTTGCACTTGGAATAATTCTATTAGGATGGAAACATGAGTTTTGAATAAGCCTAATAGGATTTCATAGCTTGAGCAATGGAACATTCGTGGAGATATGGAAACTTTATTTAATGAGTAAGGATATTAAAGTTGGGAGTTTTATAGAAATGCTTGTTAACAAGATGGCTAAATTCCATGAATAAAAATAGTTGAGGATTCTTGTAAAATTGACTTTAGGATCAAGCATGAAAAGAGAAGGGACTAAGGTTGATGATACCTTAGCAAGAATGCCTACAAATATTTGACTATGATAAACATATTCCATCTAGATTGTAGAGAAGAGTTGTAAACGATCTTGGTGTTAAGAATAATACCATCAAATAAAGATTTGTAGAAAAGAAAATGTTTACAAAAGGTATGGAAGGCACCAAAGAGAGAGTGATATTCTCATGCAAATATTTAAGATGTAAATTGTTTTTAAGTTAAGAAAGCGCATGAGATTCCATATGATGGATGTTCAAGTTATTGGAAGATACTATAGCACTAGGTAGGTGACTCAATATTAAATGAGTTACAAGTATTTTTAAGAGGACACGGAGATAGAGAATGTTGAATGCATTCAAAATATACAAAATAGTAGCAAATCAAAATAGAACATAAGAATTGTAGTTATTTCTAGATGGGAAGTATAAAGAAGACATATGAAGTGAGAAGTGTATCTATGTTTGGTATTGGTTGCAAATCAGAATGGACTTTGAAATGAGTCCATATAAAGTTGGAATTACATAAATTTGAACATTAAGTGTGTTGAAAAACATTTGGTAAATAAATTTAAACTTGGGGAAAGATTGGCCAAGGAAAGGAAGCAACTATTGAGGTTGTAATACCATTATGGGTTTTGTTAGCTCTTTGTAAACTTCGTTTGGCTGAGAAACAAATGACAGAGGCAACCTACAAACGAACTTTGAGACCCAAAATTAGCCTTTCGGACCTGGAGAGGGCTCTCTCGGGAGACTTTGTCTCGGTACAGGATATGGATTTAATTTGTCGGCTAGATTTAATACCTTTATATAATAATTTATGGTTCTATTGGTGAAAGAGAGAAAGACCTCAGGCTATGGAGTTGATTTAAGAAATTGATAGAAAAAAATGACTTGGTGACTGAACTTGAGAGGATAAAGGTTAAGTAAGCAACAGTCTTCAGTTTAAAATCGTTGTGTGTGGCGAGGGGAAAAACACATGACACAACTCAGAGCACCATTGAGGATGAATTCAGAGCTAACTTAGAGGAAACAAAGTTTGTCTAAATGGTGTGAATCTAGGGCATTTCACAACGAATCCCAGGTTCAAAATTACATTCTGATTCATACATAAATAGATATGAATAAAGAATATAGGAAGTACATATGCAAATAAAGGAAACAATACATCCAACTGCTACAATTAGAATCTTTTCATCAAAGCTTCAAGAATTTTGCATTAAATTTCGATCGATCTCAAAACTACATTCAATAGTCACTGTCTACATTATTTTTTCCAACCAACCCGACTCACATTGAAAGGATAAAATATATAGGCAAGAGCGTCGCTTGGTTTTCCCTGCTCTCTAGCTACTATCCTAGAATTTAGGAAACTGACTGTTCTCTGTTAAATGACTATTTGTATGACGCCTTTCTAGAAATAGAAACCAATTTAATTTGGTCCCATCATAATCGCTTGTCTTTGCCACAGAGGTTCAATTATCAACAAGGTCTAATCATGGGGAGAGTGATGTGTCAATGCCTTCCTTTGACAGGGTATCTGAACGATCTAGTGCTCTATCACACTCCCACCATCCACTGTAACAACCCTGATTTTTTTCACGTGCTCATTTGTTGGGGTGCGTACATGGTAAATGACTACTGACTGTCGCAGTCATTACCAAAATGAAAAAAAATTCTAAGGGTGACGCCTTCCTCAAAACTATCAAAATCCGCACCATGTTTGAGAATACAAGAATGAACTTAGTTAATCATGTTTCTTCTGCACGCTGGCAAGAGATGCACAAAATTTCTCCTCGACCTCTTCACATTCTTTGAATTGCTTCACATTCCTTTATTCCGACATCCTCTCTATTTCAGGTATATTTACGATTGTATCCTGCGATTCCCTGAGATGTCTCTTGAGCCACGCCACATTTCCTTCGTGGCCTTGTGATGATGACACTTCAAGGGTCTTTGTTTCTAACTATTTTCTTAGTTCTCTGTTTTCCTGGTAAGATTCGGTGATAGCGAGTTGTGCTTTCTTCAGCTGCTGAGAGGGCTCTCAAACATCTGTGCCTTCGACATCTGTTCTCCTCATTCTGCTACATATTTCTTGACTTGTACCTTTGAAATATTCTAGTCGAATGACATGCATAAGTAATTCTTCAGCAACCGACTTTGTGCGCGGTTTGCTTGGGACTCGGGTTTCCCCAACTTCCTTGTTCTTCTTTGGCCTACCCCTTCTCTAGGGTGTTTTTTGTTGGGGGGACAGGGCTTCCAACGTATTTCCTTCCTATGTAGCCTCTTCCACTCCAGCCTTCATGCAGTGTGATATTACCCTTTCCGTGGGTAGAGGGAAATCTCCTTTTGGATCCTAGGGGATGCCCGTTGTGAGCAAGAACGAATCCCAATTGCTTCCTAATCATATTAATTCCTCAACTACCATCAATTTAATCAGTGAGACATGAGAGAGTTTCCTTTTTGATTGATTCTCTTCAGCCTGGGCGTTGTCTGTCATCTCTCAAAGGTTCTAGTGTAAGAAAAAGGGTAGATTTAACGATCTCCTTCATTTGAATTGCATCAACAATCTAATGTGATGTGAATGTATTATGTCGAACCTCCCTTCACAGGTGAAATATTTCCTAATTACTCCAAGTAGTTTCCGAAAAGGTTCTTGCAAATATCTACTTGGAATGCCTGTCTCGACTTTCCCACCTAAACAATCTCTCTTGATGAAGTCTTCATAGCACCGTGCATCCAAGGGCATGCCTTTAAACCAATTTTTTCCACGGAGAGGGATCTTTTTTGTGGTCGACAGGGTTTCCTCAGTTACCTAGAAAGTGACACCTGATATCACCGCGCAGAATTCGTCGAAATTGAATGCGAACTAGTCAGCTAGTCTCAGATTGAATCCTTGAATTTTCCTACAAAAGGCCATGCACCCAAACTATTCAAAGGATGCTATGACCTCCGGATATTCGTTGATCAACACCAAGTTTTGAGGCTCAGGCCCAACGCTTCTACCACTTCGCGTGCCCTTTCTTGTGTTTTGGGAGGTTGTCATGGTGCAACGCGTATTTGTCCTATGTGCGGTGGATTTGGCATGGGCCCAAGGTAGAAATCTTGATCAACTTGGGCTTGCGAGAATAACTAAAAACAATGCATAAGCTTGAATCATGAATATAATGCATGAAAAACATCCATAATTTATAACATAGCAGGCGGTAGGTGGAATTGTGCTCAGGAACACTGAATTCATGGCGAATGGATGTTTCGAAGCGAATTGAAGATTTTTCATAGCACATCCGCGCGACGAGTACACTTTGGGGTGTGTAAAGTACAGTTGATAAGGGTTGCAGGGCATACGTGATACGATCACCGTGATTTTTCATTCTTCCAGCCTTCATAATGAGCTGATGATGGTCAATACACTTGTCGACGCGACTTCTGTTAAACAACTTGCCTCGACCCGAGGCATGTAAAAACTTCCTTTTTGTCAGGACCCGACTCTTTGGGAATAGACTCGTACTATTTACAAATGTTTTGACTTTGACATACCTTCCCGAATCCAAGGGAGAAATGACCACTTGCCGACTTCGACCCATTTGTTTTTCGGTACCTAACCTCACATGCTTTGACACACGAACCATAACCCGACTAAGACCGACTCTAACTAAAAAAGAAAAATGGCGGTGCTAACAGTTGGCTCCAATGGGGATGTTATCCTCTCAGCAAGGTAGAAAATAACAAAAGACCAGGTGCTTGAACATTGGGCCTTATTCGACTTTCAGACACTGAAACAATGTAGAACAAAACACAACCTAAAACTTATTGACACATTTTCGACTAGACGCAGCATAAACTCAGGGCCTTCACTTCAGGCTTCAATTTTCTGCCGACACACTAACTCGAAACAAAAATAAAATGACTATTTACAATGTTACGTGACTTAAATAGACTTTGTTGCACCAGATAGTATTTGAGGAACCTTTCATTTACAGGCCCCCAACCAACACACTCTCCATTTAGTTCTTCTAAAAAATAAGCGTTATTCCCGCGATATGCACTGATTCTGAATGGACCTGTCCAAAGATGATCAAATTTTCTTTTCTTTCCTTTATCTTCATTCCTCGAGTCCCATTTCAGCACCAGATCCCCCAACTGAAATTCCTCCTACTTAGAGTTCTTGTTGAAGGTTTTCTTCATCCTCTCCTGGTGGATTTGTGTTCGATTGTACACCTACTCTCTCATCTGCTATGTGTGAATCAACTGATTTATTCTCCTCTGCATGTCATCTGGATTGACTTCCTATTCTTGCAGCAACTTCCTAACGGGAAACCCCAGTGAGGTGGGGAAAATCGAATCTGCATCGTATATGATCTGGAATGGCAACGTTGAGATGGACTTCTTGCACTACTACATATTGAAAAATTTGTGACGACCACTTGCGATGAAAGTTCTCTTTCGTCGCAACATGCAAGAGAAAAAGTTTAATTTTTCTAAATCCACCCTGTATTCGTTGCTAGCTCGACGCATGTACTTTGAATAAATTAATATAGTCATTGTTTGTCACAAGAGAGACACATGTAGTTCGTTCATCGCAAGAGAGATGACTTACCTAACATTCAAAATTGACCGTTAAAAATGACCTAAAATAAATAGGTAAGAAAAAAGAAAAAAATTTAGGTCACGGTCGTCGCAATTGTGACGATTGTGACCTAAAATTGGACTATAAATATTTGATGATTTAAAGATGTTGCGACAATATTTCTATAACAATGATGGTTCCGAAAGGGGATTTTTGTGCGGAAGAATGTCACAAAATGTTTTTAGAGGTGGGGAAAAAAGTAAAGCGGGTGAAAAGGGTGATGGTAGATGTTATTTCCCTTGTAAAAAATGTAGGAAATATGGGCACATTGATGTCGGATCAAATGAATATCGTCCCATGGTAGTTAGCTATATTTTCAATTTTTTATTTTTTTTTGTCAATTTTATATAAAATTATATATATATATATATATATATATATATATATATATATTGTTTGAATGTTTGTTATAGTATACACTAATTTTTCATGATTGTTTGTAATTATAAATTTAGAGTTGCCCTCTAACTTTCCACAGAATATTGCACCAATTATTAGTAGAAATGATGTTGTACAAGCTGAGGAACATGATCATTATGACCAAGAAAATGAGGATCTCATGGAAGAAGATTATGGGAAAAATCAAGTTAATGATCCCATCGAAGAAGATGATGGGACAAATCAAATGATCCAGGATTTGTTTTCGCAGCCAGATGAGGATGGGGAAAATGTTGGTATTTATGATGAACCTCTATTAGAAAAGACAAATAAACGAATTTATGAAGGATCAAGAGCAAATCTTCTCTTTTCTACATTTCTGCTAGTGAAATTAAAGGTTATGAATAATTTTTCGAACACTTGTATGACACAGATACTAAGGTATGTAATATGTTTCATCTCATATTTTACATAAACGTTGATTTTTTTCTATTTGTTTTTTGTGTTAATTAATGTGTAAAATAAGAATGTGATTTTTACGATTAATATTCTTACATTAACTAGTTATTTTTTATGTTGTAGATTTTTAGGTGAATTTTTGTTACCATCGTCAAATATTTTACCTCACACATATCGAGGTTTGCATGCCATTATGAAATACATTGGAATGGATTATCAAACTATAGATGCATGTCATAATGACTATATTATATATTATGGACAACATGCTTCGAAAACAAAATGTACACAATGTCTTATCAGTAGATATCAAACCGATCAAGTAACAAAAAGGGTGCCTCGAAAGGTTCTTTGTCATATTCCCATAATTCCACGTTTGCAGCGATTGTTCAGGTGTGAAAGCATAGCACAATTTATGTATTACCACACACATAACATAAGTGGAGATGGTGTTCTTCGAATGCTTGCCGATGGTTATGCATTTAGAGAAATTGAGGAAAAATGGCAAGATTTCAAAGATGAACCTCGTAATGTTAGGTTTTCATTGGCAACTGGTAGTGTTAATCCATTCAAAGAGCTTAGGTATATTTACTTAGTGTGGCCTATTTTTGTTATCAACAATAGCATTCCTCCTTGGATGTCAATAAAGAGGGAGCACCTAATGTTGACAATGATTGTTCCAGGTATTTGTTTACATTAATTTTTTGAATTTAACATTTTCATTTGTTTCAATTTTTGCATAATATATTTTGTTTATTTATTTAATTATATATATTACATGATATCATTCCTATAGTAATTATGTGTAATTTCAAACAATTAGGTAAGTACCAGGTTAAATATATGAATGTATATATCGAGCCTCTTATCGACGAGCTACTAAAGTTATGGGATGGCATCACAATGTATGGCATATGTAAACCAATCGGGGAGAAGAAATTTAAATTCCGTGGAATACTTTTATGGACAATTCATGATGCCCCTGGAATAACACATTTTTGTGGTATGTAGCATTCTAATATTGCTCTTTAATACTATATAATATTTTAATGTTATCATGGTGCATGCTTAATTTTTAAATAATCTCATCGTATAATTGACATTAATCAATTTGTTGCAGGTCTTCAAACAAAGGGTAAATTTGCATGTCCAGTTTGTGGCCCTAAGATGAAGTATTGTCATTCAAAAAGTTTAGGAAAGATGGTGTTTGATGAGTATAGGCACCTTCTTCCTAAGAACCATAGGTATCATA
>ML784510.1:41841-62133 GCA_009831015.1 Picea engelmannii
TGTCGGGTCATATGTGCACATCTCAAGGTAACTTGGAATTTTATGGGTGGTTTGTGCTTGGAGTGGATTTCTTGGTTGTCTTTGTTGTATTATTTGGTTGTGTTTGTCTCAACAGTCATTGTGCACTATGGAATTTGGTTGGTAGCATGTCCTCATTATGTGGTTTCCTAGAATTTGGCAGGTGCTTTATGCTTGCCATGGGTTTCCTATATCTGGTCTCTAATATGGTGATTGGTCATGTTTTTCTTAGAGATCGTGGTGTACTATATAATTTAGTGGGCCATGAATTGTGCTCATTGTGGCATAGCCTAAAATTTTGTGGGTGCTCTATGTTTCCCATGGGTTTCATGGTTATGGTCTCGATTATGGTTTTTTGCTGTGGTTGTCTTGGTGATCACGGTGCACTCTGGAATTTGGTTGTTGTTCCATGTTTTTCATTCCTCTCTTGGGTTTGGTCTCGATTATGGTGTTTTGTAGTGGTTGTCGATGTGTGGTAAAACATTTCATGGAGGAGGGTTGTTTTTTCATAGGATTGTGGGTAGTTTCATTGCTACCTCTTGCATACACTGGTAGACTGGTTGGAATTGTTGGTATTTGGAACATGGAAAGGGATGTGTTTTCCTTGTGACAGTGTTCTTCAAATTGGATTTGTCCATATGTGTTTTCTTTCCGAGTTGGTCTTTAGCACATAGAAAAGTATGTGTTTTCCTTGTGAACATGTTTTTTGGTTTGGATCTATCCTTGTGTGTTTTCTTTTTGTATGTGATATGGGTTTCATGTTGTTATGTCCCATGTTCAACCCTAGGTTTCTTTGATTCCTACAAAACTATTATTGTTTCCCTATAGTATTGGGGTTTAGGATGGCCTTGTGGGAGTTCACAATGCAACACATGGGAGTTTGCAAAAATTAGAGGCATTTTGTGTCGTGTGGTTACTCTTCCTTGAGTGGAGGATGCCTAGTTGGGTTATCCTAGTCTAGTATTTATATTTTTCTATACCATTTCTAGAAGTTATGGCATTGCTCAAGTTCAAGTGAGAATTTTTTGTTTAGGTTCATTTTAAAGACAAAAGAGGGTAGTTTTGTATATTTTTAATTTCAAAATTTTTAAATTAGTTTTGGAACTTGTGCCAAAGATTGTATATGTTATTTACTTGCAATAAAACTTATGTAATATGGAATTTAAATTTTAAACTTGTGGAATTGAATATCACTCTTGTATACGAAATGGTTTTTACGTGTTGATTATTGCATATGGATTAAGATCCTATGCCTATTATTATAAATCTTATTTTTTTGCATTAATATTTGTGGAATTTGTGTTCGACAAAATTGGGTATTTCTACATAGATCGAACACCGTAAGAAACCACTCACACAAATAGATCAGAGATAGGTACACCAGTTTTTTTATGTGGTTAAAACTCTCAAAGAGAGAAATAGTCCATGGCATAGATGATTTTAGGGGCTAAATTTAGCAATTGGGCTAATTTTCCATGGTTTTTCCCAAAAAACTATTCGCTAATTTACTTTTTTTCTAAAAACAATTCGCCTAAATTCCATGGAATAAAATTATTTTACCTCAAAAATCACAAAATATTTATAGAAACTATATAAAATCCTTAGAAATTTGAATATTTTTACAAAACTATCGCCAAACACTTTACATTTTTTATATTAAGGACAAGTAATATTATCCCATATTTCTATATTTTAATATAAATTTACATCCTTAAAACCATCCTTGGTCCATGGTCCTAGCCAACACGACCACCTGAGGCAATATGTTAATGCAAAAGAAAATTATTGTACATAAGAGTTTCCCACAATCAATCTTCAATAAACGACCCTCTATACTCTTTAAATAGATCTCATGGAGCGGTCAGGTGTTAAGTCATGGATCAATATAATTGTTAGTATTATGGAGAGTATGAACCATTGGTTTCTAGAACATGTCATGGCCCTCAGATTACATAACTACAGATGAATACTAATGCATAATAAAGAAACACACTTTTCCCTAAAGACACATTAGACCAATTTGATCTTAGCTAACTCCTAAGTGTATAAATATTCTAGCATTCCCCCTTAAGAACAACTAACAATTTCTATACACCCATTTATATATGACAATTTTTCTTCCGTTTGGAAGAGGTACAAGATCCCAAGTATCATTTGTCATTAAGGAATGCTATTCTTCATTCATTATTGTGTCCAAATCTTGATGGATAAAAGCTTCTACAAATCTTCTAAAAATGTTTATAGATCATGAATCTCTAAAACTTGAGCCAAAATAGAGGAGGCTCACTGAAACTGTGAATGTGTATGACATTGATATTTAGGATCATTGGGAAGATCACCAACTACTTCATGTGTTGAATGGAACCATATGGGAGCCATAAAACATCATATGTTCCATCAACATGTCTTAAAACCCTCTAGCTCATCATAATCCATGAAACCAAATAAGTGCCCCAACTATCCAAGGCTCATAAAAACCACAAGGAGTAGTGAAGAAATTCACTAGTAGTACCTCTATACAAAATAAGGGGTAATCGATACCTTTCCAACTACCTCCATTTAGTCTTTTTTTTATAGCCATTCCAATGAGTCGGTGAGAGTAATAGTCATAACAATGAATTCTCATTTTAAAGTATCTCTTTCAACACCAAAAAATTATGACATAAGGATGGAGTCCACATGCCATTCACACAATGCCTTATTCAATGATATATTTTAGCCTCTTACCATATGAATTTATCAAGCATGGAAAAATATGTGCCACTGTCTCATTATCAGCTAAAGGAAGATTGACTAAACCTTGTTTAAACCTATAAATCATTCTAATCTTGAGTCTTTGTTCCAGCATGGTTGCTGTTACACCTCGATATTGCTCACTTCGATGAGTGTCGTAAGTGTCGCATAATCCTCTCAACTGTCGTAAGTGTCGCATGTTCCATACAACTTTCGCAAGTGTCACAAGTTGTTCACAAGTGTCGCAAACATTGTTCAAGCATACTGCGATAATGATGACACTAAGGAGGCACCTAAGACATCTCATACACTTGATTTGAAGGAGGAAAATGATTAACTAAAGTCCAAGAACTTTATCACCTGAGAAGAGCTCTTAAACGAAAGGTTTTAAAGGGGAACGCTCCTCTAGATCAGCCTTAGGAGCGCTGGCGCTCCCCTATAAAGTCTCAGGGAGATTTATAATGTTGGCCTGCCCCTCAGAGGGAGCGCATCCATATTTAGCACGCTGGCGCCCCCCTCAAGCTTCCTAGGGAGCGTTATAGCGCTCTGATGCCCCTTTTGAGGGAGCGTTGTCTAATATGAGGCAGTAGTTGGCCCGTTGAGGAGAATAAGGGGAGGATCTCTCAAGTTTAGAAGGCAATTGCATTCGAATTCTTGGTTCCATCAGAAGATCCCTGATCGAAGGAGGGAATTCCTCAACTTGTTCTAAAGATAACTCAAGAGGTTAATCCCCTCTCAACCTATATAAGCAGGCTCTATGATGGTGGAAAGGGAGAAGAATTGCTAGCATGAAACCTATGATCTCATAGGAAACACACAATCAGTCAAAGGAGAAGTGATCAGTGAAGTTGCTATCATCCAAGTTGTGGATATTTCGAGAAAGTGTTGGACAAAGGGGACTTGACGAAGTTGTCACATTCGCATCTACGATTGTAAGTACTTCTGTTGTTATTCTCATCAATATGACATGCTTGGCATGTTTCTTTCTAGTTTGTGTCTGATCTCACATGAACCTATCATTGATAGATAGATCTTTTTTCAAGCTAACATCAATAGAGTAGGAAGCGGTCGTACTTTGTTTGTCTACAGGACTCAGTGAGGAGCTCGATTCAGAGCGTGCAGGGACAAACATCGATAAAGAGGTACTGCTATTTTCCTTCCTTCTCATGTGTTAGTTTGTATGGATTTGAAAGGAATTCAGTGTCCACGTTAAGCACTTTTTGTCTTAGAGTAGGGTCTATCTCTTTGAGGCAATCTACCTGTCCGCAGGGAGATTTTCCTAAAACAGAAACTGGCGACTCCACTGGGGAGTCCTCAAATCGAAACTTCTTGTTTTGATTTCTCCTCATAGACCTTGTTTTACCCCTTGATCATTTCAGACCTGGTTCACTCCTCTTTTTATTGGTTTCACGAGCTGATTGGCTCTCTACCCCATCACACTCAGCCTAATTGTCGAAATTGAACTGCAATTTTTGAATTTTTGACACTTTTAAGAGATTTTTGACCCTGGCTCCCCTATCACTATGTTAACAGAGCGCCATCGCTCCCTGAGTGCCTTACACAGAGCGCTATAATGCTCCTTGCCTTTGGCAACAGAGCGCCAACCCTCCTTTGGCCAATAGACCTTCCAGAATTGCTTTTTCTGGGTTTTGCCTCTGTGCTTCTCTTGCTGGGTCACCTTGTGAGTCAGTCCTTCTTCCTTTCCAGCCTTAACATCTGTCTTCTTTGAAGAAAAAACATCTTGCTATGCGGATTTTGTAACCTTCTTCACTTTTGTTGTGGAGTTTTTCTGTCATTTGGAATCTGAAACCCACACATTGTCTTTCTATCTTTTTCGACTGAGCAAAAACTCTGGTGAAGGTCATCAAAGGCCTACATATATTTTCATTTGGTTTGGGTTAAGATCATTGCTCTTCAACATTTCTTTTGGTGTGAAGTTTGATTTCTCTTTGATTGTTTCTTTTCTTTCGCTTCTTGTTTTGATCACGACGAGAGGGTGTATTGTTTGCATGATTCTTGCTTGTGTTGGTCTGATTTCCATTCATCCAAGAAGATAATTAGCAAGACGAGCATTGTTTTGAATTAATCATTATTCATATGCAAACAATAAAAGGAATCTTCATGATTGATTGTGCATATTAGAAGGTATCTCAAAATCTTTAGCATCACATCAGGATTTGATTGAAGAAAATTTGTTTCAGGACATTCCTTATTTGTGCTTGTTAGTGAAAAGAACTCTCGCTCTCCCTTAGATAGATGTTCATCAAAAAGAAATGACTGCTTATCATCTTTGATGCATTTTTTGGGACTGAGTCATAATTCCATTCGTTTCACTTCCATGCACCCCTTTTGAGTAAAGAACAGCTATAAAATGAACGCTAATTAAAAATTATCTAGAAAATTTTCTTTTCTAGGATCCTCCACCAACAACAGATTAGGCAGAGTACTTTGGATTAGGCTGTGAGCATAACTCTCCAAAGCTTCCAAAACAAACACTAGCATCCTGAGTTAGGGAGAGTCAAATCCAATTATCGTATAAGTCTGCCTGGGGTCCCCCTCTCACACAGGGGTTACGCACGAGGTCGCATTCGGGTAAGCTACGGGGGCTAACCCTCCGTGGTTTAACTGATTGTGGTGGTTAGATCGTATTATGGGGATCGATTAAAGGTAAATCCACAATTACTGCGTGGAAGCCTTTTGGTTGATTTCAGGCTTGATACCCTGTCTGTACGTTCGGATTGGACTGTCGATTGTTCCGACCCAGGGGATGACTGCGAATTGGTAACCTTAGTGGCCATAATCTTTAGGGTCTTACACAAGGTGACGGTGAAGGGAAGTCTCACTTTACCTGGAGAAAACATTGGTCAAACTCACTCGGGCTCCTTGGAGGGTAAATCCACAATTACTGCGTGGAAGCTTGCACCAAGGCGTAAGTTCGTTAAGCAGGTCACCATTGTAACTGTTCCACCCTATCCCCGCCCCTTATGGACTTGACCACGCGACGTTGGATTTCATCACCAACTAGTACGGTCATCGAGAGAAGGTCCTGTTTGCTTGGTTGTGATTCTTAGATTCTATTAGCGCATGCTGTTTCTTTTCGGTAGTTGGCCATAGATCTCTTTCGCCGACTCTTTTTTGCCAACATCAAACCTCCACACCATTCGCAGAGGCTATAGGGACTTCCTCTAGAAAATATGGAATGAAACATCCCTTTACCCCCTCATTCTATGGAGGAATCTCCTCAACAGAGCGAGGTTCAAGACACTACAACTTCCCAGGAAGAAGTTCCCACTCCTCTAGAGAATTTTCAGATTGTTTCAGAGTCTCCGGAAGCTTTTCGCATTCCGAAGGGATATGAACGACGTGTCCTCCAACTCAATTCCACTGGTGAATTTGTCATCGTCAATCCTTCTGACATTCCGGCTGGGTCTCATCAAAACCCTTTAGCCGATGACCCTTTTTGGACCACAAACATTGTTCGAAGTCCACCGCGCATGGTGCAAGATTTTTATGGAACAGGGATGGGCGCTGACGCACCCATTTCCTACACCTTACCCCTAAACCATTTTACCGGCACCACCACTTTTACAGCCACACCGCCCGTTCGTCCGAACATACCGTCCGTTGGCCCAAGGTATACTCTTCCCCTCCAGACGACCCATTCTACAATGGTCCCTCACATTCCGACTATTCCCACCGGTAATGCGGTGGTCAACCAAGCTGTGATTGGCACACCTATAACACCAAGACCTACACTCCCTTTTGGGTTCAGAGCACCGAATACTCCCAATGCCACTACTACTCAAACCACTACTACCCAAGTTATTCCGAGAAGTTCCATACCTATCCAACAACCTGGAGGGACCGGTCTTGGTGGTCCTAATCCGATCGGTGACACCGATCATTCATTTACGTCTGGTTCTCAAATTTCGGGAACTCTCCCTCGAGTTGGGGGACATCCTCCCACCGGAGGAAAAATTCCATTTGGGGGGCACCCTCATGCTGGGGGGCACCCTCAATCCGGAGTCTACCATCAACCATATGGACAAAATGCATCCGCCACACCCAATATGTGGAACGTCCCTTTTCCAGGAAACCCACAGTTCTCGGCAGGACACAATTCTCAGACTCCGCAACAACCCCCTTATGGACAAATGCCAAACCCAACCTATAATCAACAAAACCCATCCAGTTATCCTCCACTCACACATGCTTCTCAAAATGCCTCAAATCTTGGGTACCCTGGTCAACACCAACCTCATACAAGAGGGCCCACTAGTTACAATTATCTGCATAACCCAGTGATTGGCCCTATTGGTGTCCCCATGCCGCACCAGCATTACCCACAGGTTAACCGACAATTACCCTTTATAGCTACCCTAGACCTTCCAGACTTGTCTCGGTTAATGAATGATCCTATTTATCATTCTCCGGTTTGGCCAGCTATTCCAGCTAAACTTCCTTCTGATATCCCAAAATTCGACAGAAAGTCTGGAGAAGACCCAAACAACCATGTGATGACTTTCCATTTGTGGTGTTCATCCAACTCCCTCATGGACGATTCTATACGTTTGCACCTTTTCCAACGAACACTTATGAGTTCCTTGGCAAAATGGTATATTGAACTACCACGCGCATCTTTTCATGATTTCAACTCTCTCGCCATGTCTTTCCTCACGCACTTCCAACTACCCATTCAATACGAGACAGGTACTGAACTATTAACCTCCCTTCGTCAGACAATGTCCATACATATCTCTGATCATATTCATGAATGGAGACGACGACGAAGGCTAATCAAAGCGGTCATTCCTGACCAATTGTTGGCAGAATGGTTCACTAAATCATTGCTACCCCAGATTTCTTGTGATGTTGCCATGGGTCGTGTAGTCACCGAGGAAGAAGCCATTGCCCGAGCTCAGTACTTAGACTTAGTCTATTCACAATCCGATACTCTGTACGAGTTGATACCGAATGCTACCCATGCCACTAACGATCCATCCAAACCATCATCTGCTTCCCATGTGGATGGAGTTATTGGCTCCATCAAAACCCAATCTACTACCCAGTCGACTGGAACGATTCAGAGGCCCGCTTCGACAGCTGCTCCCAGCCCGACTGCACCCTCCTCTTACCCCCCTCAAAATCAGGTCTTTGAGGTGAATGCGGTCCAATAAACCACTTCACAACAACCTGGGGGAAAGAATAAAGTGAGAAACAAACCAAAGAAAAACAATAACAACGAACAACCAAAAAACCAACCGCAAACCCCTACTGCCAGAAAACAACCACAACGAAAACAAAAATTCCCATGTCTCATTTGTGGTGACGATGACTACACCCGAGACTGTACACATCGCGATGAAGTGGCCAATCTTTTCAAAGGAAATTCACAACCCGCTGTGCTTACTCATCCTTTCCCGCAACAACAATATTTGGTTGCTCAAACCCCCACTGTTGGGGGCAGTTCCAACCCACCCCATGATGAGGCTTCATCAAGTGCCCACATTTACATGTTCAATGGGGTTAATCTGACCACTCACTCTGCAACGTATGACACACCAGTTAAACCTGATAAACTGAAGATTACTAATGGTTCAGCACCGAAGCCGTTACCATCTTCCGTTAATCCTCCGTCTGTTATTCCTCCATCTGGGCCACTTCAGATTGAGAAACCTTCATTTGACTCTATCTTACGCCCTCCTAAGAGCACCATATGGAAATGTACCTTCAATCCTAATTCACGGGCGGCCCAAAACTACAACATTGTAGAAGATTTGGCCCAAGCACCGTGTGCTATGTCCGCCTTGGAAGTTCTACAACACTGTCCCAACCAACGTAGAACTCTCTTAGCTTATATCGGCACTTTTGATCCCGAGTCATCAAACAACCTCACGTTTAATCTGGATGATCATCAACCAAGACTCTCCCACCAATTAGCTTTTCAAATCGATGTTGTTGTTCACAATCAACAAATCCACCAAACTATCCTGGATGAGGGAGCCTCTACTTGTGTCATGTCCTTAGCTTGTTGGAAAGGCTTAAAATCACCTGCCCTTAACAAATCCACTACGATGTTACATGATTTCGATGGACGAGGTTTTCATCCTCACGGATTATTACAATCCTTAGCCGTTCAGTTGGGCGGAAAAACTGTTACTGTTGATGTCGAGGTGGTCGATGCTCCCCTCGATTACAACCTATTAATCGGAAGAAGTTGGTTCTATGCTATGAATGTTTTCGCCTTGTCGGTGTTTCGATGTGTACAGTTCCCCCATCAAGGCAAAATTGTCACTATCGATCAACTTGATTTCTATACACTCGACGCTCGCATCCCTACTACCAACAACATTCCCTTTCTGGGAGACCACCCAGTTACGTATGAAAGTGTTGGTGTTGTCTTATTGAAAGATTCTAGCCTCATGGGTACTTTCCCTACACCACTTCCACCTATCGCGCATCATATTTCCATCGTCAATATGATCTCAACTATGCCTTATCAATCCTTGGAATCATCTGACCGTTGGATTGTACCTAGTCCTCTGGAATTCGATGTGCTCGGTGACACTATGCCACTTAGCCTAGCCGAGGCCCCATACGTAGCTATTCAATCTGCCTCTCCCTCTTCAGAAAATTCATATTTATTGGCACTAGATGCCTACTCGATGCCCTCTTGGTTGGATTCCTTGTCGTCCGCCGTTGATTACATTTCCCAAATTTTTCCTTCTGACGAATCTATTATGGAAATGCTTAGCATTGACGACCTACCTTGGGATGATAACCATCATCGATCCTCTTTTCTTCCACCTTTGGAAGAAATTCATCAAGACATGCGCTCTTTCTTCCCTCGCGATGTTACCAATGCTCCACAATCTTCGATCCTCACACAAGACACTCTCTCTGAGGGAAACATGGGTAACATCTCTAATACGATCATTATTGACATTTTGATCAAAGAAGGTGTCGTGGAAAACATTAACCTTGGTGCTAATTGCACACCCGAGGAAGTGGTCTCTTACACCGCTTTGTTTAAGGAATTCTGCGATGTCTTCGCATGGAGCTACGAGGAAATGCCAGGGATCGACCCTTCCATTGTCGTACACGAAATCAAAACCTACCCTGATGCGAAACCTGTTCGACAAAAACTTCGCCTGGTTCATCCCAAGAAAATCGCAGCTATAAAGACAGAAGTTGAAAAAATTCTCAAATCTGGCTTTATCTACCCCGTCCCTTTGACTGAATGGATCTCCAACCTTGTTCCAGTTGCCAAAAAACAAGGGACCATCCGTGTTTTTGTTGACTATCGAGATCTCGACAAATCTTGTCCCAAGGACAACTACCCTACGCCCTTCATTGACCAAATCATCGATAATTGCGCAGGGAGCATAATCTTCTCTTTCATGGATGGCTTTTCTGGGTATAACCAGATTGAAATCTTATTTGCTGATCAACATAAGACGACCTTTATCTGCCCTTGGGGAAATTTTTCCTATCTCAAGTTACCATTTGGCCTAAAAAATGTTGGTGCTACTTTCCAGTGGGCCATTTCATATGCTTTCCATGATATCAAGCATATCGCGGAGCCTTACCTCGACGATTTACCCACCCATTCATCCAATCGATCCGATCACATTGATCACTTGCGAGCGATTTTTCTTCGATGTCGGTTCTACCATATTTGCTTGAACCCACACAAGTGCATTTTTGTTGTCGAATCTGGTCGACTCCTCGGTTTCATTGTCTCCAAAGATGGGATCACGGTGGGTCCCTTAAAGATTAAGGCCATTCTAGCCTTACCTCCACCTACCAATTTAACCCAACTCCAAAGTTTGCAAGGCAAAGCAAACTTCCTTCGTCGTTTCATCTGCAACTATGATGAGATCACTAAAGTATTTATGCGGTTACTGCAAAATAACACCCCTTTCATTTTGGATGACACCGCCCAACGGTCGTTCGATGCTCTCAAGCACGCTTTGACCCACGCTCCTTTGTTACACCTCCCGGAGTATACAAAGGACTATATCCTTTACTTGGCCACCTCCACTTCCACTATTGCGATGGTGTTAGTTCAAGAGGACCCCAACGACGAAGAACATGTGATTTATTACCTGAGCAAGAGTCTATCTGGACCCGAACTCCGATATTCACATGTCGAGAAACTGGCTCTAGCAGCCATCATCGCTGTCTAGAGATTCTGCCACTACATCTTATTATGCACCACCATGGTAATCAAAGACTCCAACCCCATGTACCACATCTTGACACGTCAAGTACTTGGGGGAAAATATTCTAAATGGATCATTATTCTTCAGGAATTCAATCTCGAGTTTACGAAGGCCAAAGCCAAAAAATCCCCGATGTTTGCAGAGCTTATCTGTGCTCTCCCTCATGCCGATGAAAACATTGAACCTCGAGATTCTCTCCCTGATGAATCTCTCTTCCTCATTAGAACCTCTGATCCTTGGTATGGAGACATTCTCTTCTACCTTCAAACCCAATGTTTTCAGTCCAACATTTCTTGCAAAGAGCATCGACGCATTCGTCACCACTCTCGTCTTTATCTCATCATCGGCGACACCTTGTATCACCGTGGTATTGACACCATCCTTCGGCGATGTCTGATTCATGAGGAGGCTGAACGCGTTTTGAATGATTGTCACCTTGGCGCCTGTGGTGGTCACCTTTCTGGGATGGCCACAGCCCAAAAAATCCTACGTGCCGGCTACTTTTGGCCCTCGATTTTCAAAGATTGCATCGAGGCCGTCAAAAAATTCCCACCCTGCCAACTCTTTAACAAGAAGGCATGCACCCACCCTACTGCGCTGCACCCCATTATCGCCACCGGCCCCTTTTCCAAGTGGGGTATCGATTTCATGCAGTGTAAGCCTACCTCGGCCGGGGGGCATGGTTACATCATCGTCGTCGACGACTACTTCACCAAATGGGCTGAGGCTATGCCTACCTTCCTGAACGATGGTCGTACTGCAGCTCTGTTCCTTTTCAACCATATCATAACTCATTTTGGTGTACCACGTGCCATTGTCACTGATCATGGTGCACACTTCAAGAACCAGATGATGAGCGAGTTACATGTAAAATTGGGTTTTCGCCATGAAAACTCATCCCCTTACTACCCTCAGGCCAACGGACAAGTTGAAGACATCAACAAAGTCCTAAAAACCATGATCCAATGCATGGTAGGGGAAAACAAAACATCGTGGCATTTACAACTTTTCTCTACTCTCTGGGCTTATCGCACCTCGGTGAAAACCTCAACTGGATTCACTCCTTTCCAGTTGGTATATGGCATTGAAGCCTTCCTACCAATCGAGTGTGAGATTCCATCACTCAAACTGAAAGTAGAACTCCTACCCCATACTTCTGCTGAAGAAGAACGATTCTTGTATCTATCCAAACTGGACGAAACACGTCGTGATGCTTCTCTCGCTAATGAGGCACATCAAAAATGCATTAAGAGTTAATACGAAAAATCCGTCCACCCTCGGACTTTTGTAGAAGGATACTTAGTCCTCGTTTATGACCAAGCTCATGACAAATTGGGGACAGGAAAGTTAGAACCTCTATGGCACGGTCCTTACATCGTGAAGCATGTCCTACACAGAGGCGCCTACGAATTAGTTGATCATGATGGAATTTCCCTGGGAGAGCCCCGAAACGGGCTTTACCTTAAAAAGTACTGTGCCTAGATCACCTAGCATCTGTACTTTGTACATTATTTTATTTTAGTTTGGTGTGTCTATTTATTTCGCGTGCTCGATTCTTTACCATTGCCACTCATGATTGTGCTTGTGTTTTCATGCGCAGATGACGTCTTCCTTTCCTATCTTTTTCGGGTTTGCGGATGGCACTAGTCGACATACCCGGAACATTGCTTCGGCAACATGGGTTATTTACCAATTTTATGAGGTGGTGAGTTCAGGAGGTATCTTCTTAGGACCAGCAACCAACAACATGGTAGAATATCATGCTGTCATCGGACTGTTGACCCAAGCCTCCTCTCTTGGTATCTCTTGCATCATTGTCTACTTAGACTCCCAACTCTTGGTCTATCAACTCAACCGTATCTACGCTATCCATAGTCTTATCCTGCTACGTCTCCACTTACAAGTTCGCCGCCTTGAACGAATGTTTGATTACATTGAATATAGACACATTCCAAGAGAACTTAATAGTGTTTTAGATTTGTTAGCTAATTACATCATGGATCGGTATCTCGCCCACATATAAGATTTAAGGAAATCAAAATTTTACATTACATGTAAATTAAAACACAACACAGACATCATCATGTACAAATCATTGGCACTGTAAAAACTCGAAACTGTATATATATATATATATGGCGTGAATGAAATGTTTTGATTACATCAAAAAGTATGTAGAAGAGAAAAATGTCGGGTCTCTAAACCCCTACAACACCGCCTAACAAGGCATACAAAAATGATCACCAGAGAGACTCTAATATCCCTGCGCTATATTGTGATGCGAGTAACACATCACCGCGCGCACTATGCGCCTCAACAGAGAATTGATATTCTCTGGTACTCCCACAGTGTGCCTCTGCAGATGTAAAGGCACTTCTCCCCTCCGCAGAGGAGGGATGCCCATCGTGAGGCCTTGGAGGTTTCTTTCAACCTCCCGGAGACCTATCACTGGTACTACCAAATCTGCTGCAACCGGGACACCCCCACGATGTCTTGGTATCGGTATATCGGTCAGGCGCACTGCTCCCTTGTCTGCATGTTGAAAACAATCCATCTGTTAAAAACTCTTCTACATACCAAAAAAAATATATATACATCAAAAAAACTTTAAAAACAAGAACTAGACAAGGTATGGCTCGGTCTCTTACCTGACACATCCCAGTCTTCCCCCGCGGGTAAAATCAAATCCATGCTCCCGCGGAAATCTATCTCAGCATACGGGAAGTCCTCTATCCAGAGATACTGCTGCCTCATCCAGGCAAAGAAATCGCCAGTGAAATGGAACTCTGACTCCGCTACCAGCCTCGGAGATAGACTGGTCCACCTGTCCATCCTCGGTTCATCCACTGGTCACACCACCAGTGCTATCTGAGGCTGCATCTAGGGGATGCACTCTAGAAAAAATGAGACCAAAAATGAGCCATAACCAAACTTCTTTTGTCCTGTCCTACACCATGAAATCTATTCCTTCACATTTCGAAGGAACCCTGCACTCCAGTTGAATAGTGTTCGTTTCAAACAATGAACACCATAAGCCACCTGCGATATTGATGCCAGATGTGCGCTAATACTTCCCGTCACACTCATGATGGAAAACAATATAGACTGGAGGGGTATCTCTTGGATATCCTTGATAGGGATCCTACTCCCTACCAGTCTTGCTCCTGGGATATAGTGGGGTGCCAGATACACGTCCACTTGTTCAGGTAGCGCCCTCTACCCAGAAAAAGATATGGGGACCCCTCTTTTCGAGAGGCCAGTCAAAAAATACACGTCTTATAACTCAATGGTTAAAAGATGTGTGCCAATCCAGAATCCTTGTTCAACAACATCCCATAGGCCGATCATATGCTGAAGCAATAAAATCTCTTTCTTCATTTTTTGCAACTTGAAGAATTTGAGTAAACCAAAAGCTCGTAATGTGGCCCATGTGTGGGGACTCCGCAAGGCAGCTAAGTCATCCATCTCATGTTCTGTTTCTTTCCACTCGATCATGGTCGCCGAAGTTACCTACAAAACAAAAAAATAAAGAAATTCATTATTTCCACGTTTTGGAAATTTCGGAAATTTTTAAAAAGCAATTTAAAACATGAAATAAGATGCCCACATCATTTAAAAGTGACCACACCCTCTTTTACAATCACCACGCCCTCTCTTAGCCATTTAACATCCACCATATCACAATAAAACGTTTTTAAATATAAACGATTTCTTTATGGCTGCATGGGCATGCGTGCGGGTTTTCTCATGGATTCCTTGCCAAAAAACGACCTATCCAATTAACTATTGAGGCATTGGAATCTTAGCCATTCTCTTCTAGAACGTTTTTTAACAAAGAATCCCATTTTTCCATTGATTTTCAAAGAGGCCGATTTGGTTCTATTTGGGGAAACTGAGGGCTTTGTATTTTAAACTGAATGATGCTTTGAAAATGAATACTAAACCATGTAATTGAAAAAAGAAGAGATGGAGATCTACCTGGTCTGAACGGTAAGCGAAACGATCAACCGTAGCTTCGGCAGCGAACAAAACAAGATCCACTTCAAAATGAGAATCTCCACTACTCCAAAATCCTTGCGCAAAATGAAATGGTAAATGAAATTTTCATTGCATTGTTATTTATAAATTTTCATTTTTCATAAGGTATGGTCATTTATGGGTTTCTCTAACGATATGCTGGCTTCACTAAACCCCTGGTTTGTAGTTTTGGCATCACAGGTTTCCTGCCAGTCCTGACAGATTATTTACCTTGTCGCACTTATGATCATAGTCTTAGTTCATTCTCAAGCTCGATAATATGAGAACGCAACCGGGTAAACTTTTATCTCTTTTTTGGACCCATACGGATACACGAACACACGAAAAAGGAACCCCCCTGGAATCTCCTTTAAACCCTTTTCAGACTCTCTAAATATGAAAAGATTGTCGAGTGACCTTGCTTCCTTTCACACTCGTTAAAAGGTCAGAAAGGGCATCTTTCGAGCGATAGTTTATCTCTTTTTCGGTCTCGTTAGACTACTGTACGAAAAAGGAACTGAGAGAGTTTTCTTTTAAGTGTTTTTCCAAACTCTATAATCCCGAAAAACCTTCGAGTTTTCTATCTTTGGACTCGTTAAAACACACATCGACAGGCCCATATGGGACCGAACCCTTACTTCTTCTGGTTCGTTAAACAAAGGAAGAGGAACTTACCGAAGGTGAGTTATATCGAGCATGTGTTATCCTCCTCGAGCTCATTAAATCAAAAAGAGGTACTCGTCTATCTGGATGGGGGGGAAATTGAAAGGAGCAAGCCAAGCATTCTCTTGAGAATGTTATCCAACAATTCTTAGAGTCGCCCTTGAACACGACACTTTGTCATTTGCACGCATCATAATCTGCTAAACCTCTGCACTGAGCCAATCCTTTGAGTTCCTTTCACTCCTTTGGGTCACCCGACGCAAGTCGCAGCATCCACTGCATCATCAAGTTTTGTTCCATGTCATGTTTCTGCTGTTGTGCCTCAGTGTTCAAGGGAAGTATTCGCCTCGAGAGTCATCCATCCCAAATATCTTGCCTCAAAACCTGTGTCAGTCCATGTCCAGTTAATATACCAATTATATCTCTATATCCTTTTCGTGTCGTTGATGGGGGATACATCAAGGCCCTCCCTCGACGAGTCTATTCCTATCGACTTCAACACACTATCCAGGAACTAGACTTAGAAACTAGTTAGTAATTTGGGACCTGCATGCCTCATTGGCATGCCTCCTCACATTCGACAGTAGGTTTACATCATTGACCTCTGATCAGATGATTCCATGGATGTTCGACATCAGCTCATCTATTCACATTCACTGGAATGTACTAGGGTACCTTGGTAATCATTGACATTAATGGTGATCTCCCTCGCACTTGTTAATGGTTTACACCATTCACTGGTAATCAAGTGGTTTCTGCCATGTTCGACATCAAGACATCTATTCACATGGTTAGAATCATACCACATTGGGATCGGTAAGAAGACCCTGGGTTGGGTAATCACTTTGATATATGCTTTACCCAGGTTGCGAAGGAGTTTCTATTGAACAAATGACACATACACTGTTACATAGATCCACTTTGTATTGGTCGTGGCTATGTCTTGTCATCTCGTAGATCCACTGTGTATTCTTCGTGGCTACGATCAGTCTGAGTCATCAGAGTATAGATCCACAGTGTATTTTCAGTGGCTATACCTTTTTATCAATACAATTATGGATCCGCAATGTATTTTATGGTGGCCATATCTTGCAAGTCTTGATCACCCAAGCATAGGTATGCCTGCCTTGGGATTTGAAATATGTCATGATATTTCTTGGATGTTTGTGCATAGCTTCCGTCGGGTTATCCAAGTCTATACCCTTGCTTGAACGTCTACAAAGCATTTTAGTTATCAGTTCGCATCTTCTAACTTCATACTTTGGGGGGCAATCTGTTACACCTCGATATTTCTCACTTCAATGAGTGTCGTAAGTGTCGCATAATCCTCTCAACTGTCGTAAGTGTCGCATGTTCCTTACAACTTTCGAAAGTGTCACAAGTTGTTCACAAGTGTCGCAAAAATAGTTCAAGCATACTGCCATAATGATGACACTAAAGAGGCACCTAAGACATCTCATACACTTGATTTGAAGGAGGAAAATGATTAACTAAAGTCGAGGAACTTTATCACCTGAGAAGAGCTCTTAAACGAAAGGTTTTGAAGGGGAGTGCTCCTCTAGATCAGCCTTAGGAGCGCTGGAGCTCCCCTATAAAGTCTCAGGGAGCATTATAACGCTGGCCTACCCCTCAGAGGGAGCGTTATCCATCTTTAGAGCACTGACGCCCCCCTGAAGCTTCCTAGGGAGCGCTATAGCGCTCTGATGCCCCTTTTGAGGGAGCGATGTCTAATCTGAGGCAGTAGTTGGTCCGTTGAGGAGAATAAGGGGAGGATCTCTCAAGTTTAGAAGGAAGTTGCATTCAAATTCTAGGTTCCATCAGAAGATCCCTGATCCAAGGAGGGAATTCCTCAACTTGTTCTAAATATAACTCAAGAGGTCAAGCCCCTCTCAACCTATATAAGCAGGCTCTATGATGGTGGAAAGGGACAATAATTGCTAGCATGAAACCTATGATCTCATAGGAAACACACAGTCAGTCAAAGGAGAAGTGATCAGTGAAGTTGCTATCATCCAGGTTGTGGATCTTTCGAGCAAGGGTTAGACAACGGGGACTTGACGAAGCTGTTGCATTCACATCTACGATTGTAAGTACTGCTATCGTTATTCTCATCAATATGACATGCTTGGCTTGTTTCTTTCTAGTTTGTGTCTGATCTCACATGAACCTATCATTGATAGATAGATCTGTTTTCAAGCTAACATTAATAGAGTAGGAAGCGGTCGTACTTTGTTTGTCTACAGGACTCAGCGAGGAGCTCGATTCGGAGCATGCAGGGACAAACGTCGATAAAGAGGTATTGTTATTTTCCTTCCTTCTCATGTGTTAGTTTGTATGGATTTGAAAGGAAGTCAGTGTCCATGTTAAGCACTTTCTGTCTTAGAGTAGGGTCTAGCTCTTTGAGGCAATCTACTTGTCTGCAGGGAGATTTTCCTACAACAGTTGCATGACATTTTCTTGGGATATGGAACCCCAACACTAAATAGTGTACCAATGTGCCTGATACTCTGGTTATTATTATTATCATGGTAGGATCATAGAAGGCTTCAATTTACATCCAAAATTTCAAGATTGTAGAATGGACTTGAAACATATCCTAAACTTTGCTTTATATACTTATCACAGTTTCACAGCTAATAACTCCCAACAAGCAACAGAGTTTCCAATAACCATTAATCATTTATGGAGTATACTTCATTATCATCCACAGACAAGCTTTTGAACTCATTTTTCCTTAAAGAGAATACATTTCTATATCTGCTCACCTTCACAGACCTAGAATCAATACATAGCCATTCTTAGTATCGCATATTTTCATCAGGCATGTCAAATGCCATTAGGTAATGAGATATCCCCAAAGTGAGCAGTGATGGCCTTCAATCTACAATTTGCCCCCCCAAAAATGGCAATATTTGGTGCATCTTCATCTGGTTTAATGCCTTCATCAAACCTCAAAAAAGTTGATATTGCTGACACCAATACTTGGTAATATCAATACTCATTTCTCCCACCATTCCAGGAAAAATAAGTTTCATCAGAGGCTCTTCATCCTTATTTGTACATGACAACCTTCACAGTCTGGCTCTCTTCTTCTTTTTCTATCGGTTGCACTATTGTTAACCATCACCATAACTAACTTATTCTTCAACTTGGATTGAACAAAATTAATATTTGTATAGTTCTACTCTTGGCTTGAACAAAAATAATATTTGTATAGTTCTACTCTTGTATTGAACAAAACTAATATTTGTATAGTTATACTCTTCACTTGAACAAAACTAATATTTGTATAGTTATACTCTTGTATTGAACACAAATAATATTTTATAGTTCTACTCTTGGATTTCCTTAGACATATTTCCAACTAAAGCACCCAATATTTGCAACACACCAACTGATGGTTTGATTTCTTACTCCATAGCATTGACCCTCATCTTCAATGGACATTTCTTATAATAATTCTAATTTGCACAAATCCAACAAACAACAACCTTAATACTATTTTTTTCTTAGATCCATATGATAAATTTATCATGTCCTTAGTGTTTTCACATTTTTAATATGTCCTTAATATGTCCAAAATCAAGAGGGATATCACATTAAATTAGGTGGCTGACCACTAATATTGGTAATTGCACCCTAGTCTAATTGTGCATCCAAAACTAAAGATATAATTTTTTTTATTTAGAACTTTGAATATGATGATGGAATGCTAACTAACAACACGTGCACATGCAACTGAAGGTACAACCAAACAAGTACATGTTAGATATTTCTTTGTCGAGTGAGGAAAGCTTGGGACAAATAGAGGCCAGAAATGTGATTGCATCTAGTAGATATGATAAGCAAAGAAGGACTAGAGGTGAAAAAGTCAGAATAAATTTTTGTAGAAGCATGAAATTTTTTCTTGCCAAAGGAGGATCATGCTCTTATGACGATGAGAGCATAGGAGACATAGATGTTCCACTCAGGTATAAGCATCTGGTGAAATAATGGGTCCCTAAGGAACTACCTCCTATAGATGTTGACTTCCTTGTCAACAATAGGACATATCGCATTGCACCATCCTCTCTACATGGCTTGGGGCTATTTTCCATGGATGGAATAATAGTAAAATACAATACAGTAACTGAATTGATGGAATATGTTAGACCGTGTTACAATTATAACGATTGGATGTGGCTGGTCTGGTACATGTGAAGTATGTGGAGATATGTGCTTGCCACAAATTATATACAACTAATAAACAAGGATAAAAATAAGGGAGCGACTATTTATATTGATGGAAGGCCTAAAGCTTCCAGCAATATCACAGGGTTTATAAACAACACATGACCCGGGACAACAGACAAACAACCAAATTGCATATATGAGGGACATGAAGAGAATCGGGTAGTCCTGTGCGCAATAAAAAAGATAGCTCCCGGGGAAGAGTTATTAGTGGATTACCATTTGAATTGAATAAAAACATTGACTAATAGTGTGTCGGTTCGTATGCAAGACCTCTTTAAGAAACCTCTACTTATTGCATTATATTTTTTTATTATCTTTAACATTGTTGTAAATATTATCTTTAACATTGTTTTTTTATTATCATTAACAATTTTTTAAATATTTGGGGGTTCTAATTATATTA